>VMBQ01006134.1:0-27043 GCA_007657795.1 Dreissena rostriformis | reverse complement strand
GTAGTAGTAGTAGTAGTAGCAGTAGTAGTAGTAGTAGTAGTAGTAGTAGTAGTAGTAGTAGTAGTAGTAGTAGTAGTAGTAGTAGTAGTAGTAGTAGTAGTAGTAGTAGTAGTAGTAGTAGTAGTAGCAGTAGTAGTAGTAGTTGTAGTAGTAGTAGTAGTAGTAGTAGTAGTAGTAGAAGTAGTAGTTGTAGTTCTAGGAGTTGTAGTAGTAGTGGTAGTAGAAGTAGTAGTAGTAGTAGTTGTAGTTATATTATTATTATTATTATTATTATTAGTAGTAGTAGTAGTAGTAGTAGCAGTAGTAGTAGTAGTAGTAGTAGTAGTAGTAGTAGAAGGAGTTGTTGTTGTTGTTGTAGTAATTCATATACAAATAATGAAACTCCAGTTATCATTTACGTTCATAGATTAATAAGAAAAGGTAATAGATCAGCTTTATTTATATGCTCTCAGGTCTAAAACGGAACAAATAAAGCGGTTAATAAAAGGGTATTTTACGACATGAACTCACATAACACACCATTTTTAAAACGGACATCCTTTATTCAAAATATTTAATAAAATATGAAGAAAAGTCCCGTTCTCGATTACATTCTGTTCAATGTTCATTTATATCAAAGCATTGATGGGTGTGGTGTGTGTTCCACGATATCTTCACTATTGAACAATATGAAATATGAGTAATGGGCGTTTAGATCATGAAACCTCATACCCGTAAAGTAAACAATGCATAGCAGGTAATTGAGTGCAACTTTTAAATTTCCAATTTTACCGAAATGTTCTAACATAAACGCACTTATTTTTGTCGTTTTGAACCGGTACCCTAGAATTTGTATTATTAACGGTAAACACCGTATGGCAGGTAATTGAGTGCAACTTTTTTTGAACACGTCGAATCGTATTATCCATTTAAATGCAGATACATATATTAATCGTTAAACATCTTTTGCATGACGCATTTAAGTCGTCATTCATTTAAGTGACCCAATTTATGTTAATGTATAGTTTCTCTTTTTTTGTTCTCATTTTTGGCACGTAAGTGTTGGTTTAGAGTCACTTTACGCACACAAAGAACACTCTCTAGATGATCTGATTGTCAAACAATGTGATTTGAAAGAACAATGTTAAAGATGGATAAAAATCATTTTATGAACGATTTGCTTGCGAAAAAATGTACACCTCTATCTCAGAGTTTGTTATTATTGAAACATTCTACCTGTATCTAAACCAAATTTGAATCGCGCAATATTTTACAATATTGTTAAAATATTTATATCGGAAATTTCAGCCGCGTACGTTCAAAACTTACCGAGATATGATTATAAACCAATGGTCTGTTGGTTTTCTGGGAATTTTCTTAAAGTGACAGTTCGTGGAATAGATCGTTGTTTTGCATATAAATTGTATAGCGAGATATTAATTTACATACATTCATTGAAATATATTTTTTATCGAGGTTGACATCGAAAACCTGGTCAAAATCGGTTTTGAATCGATGAAATAAGATATAAATACATGCAATAGAGAAAATCATTGCAGCGTCGCGAGGTATGCAAAAATCTTTCACTTTCGCTTTCGCTAAACATAAATACGTAGATTTAGCAAAAACGTAGCGTTGCAACTTAGTTTCCGTCTGAAACAGATGTATTTGCATTTGTTCTTAACTTCTCTCCGCTAAATTCGCCCGTATCCGCCATTTTGTTTCTTTATGTTTGAAGTCAGGTGTCGAATCATAAATTTTAATTAGGTCGTTTTCGTACTTTACCGTACTCGACCCAAAAATTACAAATCGCTGTATTGTTTGTTTTCAACCGATTTCAACCGGATTTTCAGTGATATCCTCAATAAAAACACGTACATATTTAACATATTTAATACAATTGCCATATAACATCCATGGTCAGTATAAAACTACATGAACTTTATTAAATCCCCTTTTTTTCTAGACGACCATTGATGTCAATTTACCCGTTTGAGAAACACATTGTGTTGTGAAATGGAGAATAAAAGTGTGTTTTTGTGTGACCATGCAAATATATAATCAATTGAATAAAGATTGATATGTTTTTTGGCGTCCTGCTTTACATTGACAAAGTGTATATCGTCAACAAATAAAATCGATGGGGTCAGATAAACTTTGCTTTTCGGATAAAGCAAATGTTAATTATCCAAAATGAAGAGTTTCATTCTATATACTAATTTAATAGAGTGAGCGTCGTTGAATGAAATAGAGAAATATAAAAGCACTTTCTACTATAGTCAAAACTTAACATTAACTTTCATACTTCTAGATCACACAAAATTGCTGACATTCATATGAGGACGCATTATGTGAGCTAGTTTCCTTAATAATTATAATAACCACTATCAACTCAAATGTCTATTTCATGTCCATTGGTTTTGATAATTAGCCGTTGCATGAAAACAGCAGCTTCCTCTTGGTGGATCAATCAAAATGAACGAACAGTGTACAACGGCTTAGTCATTTACATATATTTGGTGTGGTAAACGTTCACTTTAAATTACCTCACAAGTGTGCATTTGACCAATGTTTATGAACGAATTAGGTTTTTATTATAAAATTAATAATATTTAATCATTCTAGTTATCGCTAATAAATAATATAAGATTAAGCTGTAAACATTTCAAAAACTCATATATGCAACAACACAAAAAATGGATGACTATGAATACAAACAAAATTAATCAAAACTATATGTACTATATACATCTTATGTTTCATGAACTTCCTAACGGTATATTAGTTGTGACCCTATGTGTCAGCTGATACGGACAGTTTGTTGCAGAAACACAAATGTGTCCATGTGTCTTATTAACCAATTTTATCTGACACCCAAACATATCGTTTTGATTTTCCAACATTGTAAATGTCTTATTTACATTTTCGAGTTTTTCAATAAACTACGAACACTATTTTAAGATTGTATAAGTATATTTATGAGTATTTTTCTTCATCTGAACTTTATTCTAATTTTCTATCATCAATTAAGTATCGGTTGTATTTTACTTTCATATATTTCTATGAGAGTTTATAAAGAAGGCCGTGTTTTTGAATAGTTAGTTGATCACTATAAATTACAACTTGCTGCTTTTATAGTTATATTTAACATTTTGTATATTTGTTTTATGTCATATAATTTTGTTTTCAGTGATATTTCAAAGGTATTTGCATAAAACGTTTTTAAATCATTTATCGTGTTTCAAATCACTGTGTTGTAATAACGGATCATTTGCACAAATTAATTATATACAAAAAGAAGTAAAAATTGTTAATTGTCTATTGAATTCTCATTTGAGAAAAGATGACACATTAAGGACATATTTGTAGGTTAACAAATAAACACATACAACAATCCGTAATGATATAGCGATAATTATATACAAACATAGATCATTGTGTGGCAATTTTGTTGGGGGTAAATTACTACTTGATAAAATGAAAAGCCGAATCCTACATAATAAAATAGTATTCATGTTCATTATACATTTGTGTTGTTATTTGAGAGTTCAAAACATGATTGAAATAGCCCCCAACATGAAGAATGAAATGTTTTGTCATGTGATCTAGAACATTTTGAATTAATTCAAAACTACCTTACTGTGAGAGTCGTGTATGATAGTATTGTTTCTGGGTTGTGTAATACCTGAGACATTAAATATTGATTGCATCCGGTCCCTTACGCTACTTATCTCTATATTTTAAACAAGAATTTGATTAAAAATTCGTGTCAATTGAGTATTACCGAGCATGCACTTGGTGATCTAGAACTCGTATAAAAGTGTATGTATTTTATAAGGTTAAAGTCACTTTCTTCCTTCCATAATGGCTAAATGACGCCTCAAGTGTGCATTCTGTCACATACAAAACATAACTCAGAATCTATCAATTGCGTCGGTACTGTTCTTATCCGTAATATATACTATAATTATTGCATGTTTCCGTTTTGATTCTCGATATCCGACTAGTAATTATGTTTTTCTCCTGTTTCAGCCCAGGATATTCGACTGGTAAATGGATCCAGACCAAGCGAGGGGCGTGTCGAGGTCTTCCACAACAACACATGGGGTACACTCTGTGAAAGATCCTTCTTCGGTCTTCACACGATAGTTATTTGTCGCATGCTGGGATTCACTGAGTGCGTAACATAATTACGGAGTTTATACCCGGCATCTGATGATCTTGTTTTAACTCATATCAGCCGAAAGTGTTCATGATTAACACTTGTGGTGGGTGGCTTACCGGCAGGCGTCGTCTTTTTTCATGTGTCGTGCGTAGTCAACAATGTGCATCAACCAATAACTAATCCTAAACCACTTAGCAAATGTTCCAGAACCTTAACATGAATGATCATTGGGTGACCCACTTTAAATTGTTCAAATTGTTTCGCTTTATTGCTTATTACATCTGTCTTAATGCTAAAACGGAATTTTTATTTAGAAACCTGAAGGCCGATAGATTTTGTATTTATTATGTAACATTGTATAGAATTTACCTACCGATTGTTTTTTTCAAATCATCTCCCAGGGGTAAAACTTAGCCCCGCCCTGGGGATAACTTGTTTTCCTTATACATTGTATATGTGTTTACTAAAAATAAAATATAAAATAAAAAATCTATTCAACCGCAAAGCCCTGAGATTTGGTATTTGACGTGAAATATATTGTGGTAACCTATCAAGTTTGTTCAAATCAAGATTCTGGGGGTCAACATTTGCTTCGCCCGGGGATTTGCTTATTTTCATTATATGTATAAAGTGTGAACCAAAATACGTAAGTTTAATTTTCTATGTAGAATCATATATTGGTTCTTTATCGAATGTGTTATTTATATAGTAATAACTTTTAAATATTTTCTTCTCTGAAATCTTAAGGCCCACATGCTTGGTATATGCTATTTTCAATCGTATAGCGGAGAACCGCAACTTTGTTCAAACCATACCCCTGGGGTGAATATTAGCCCCGGTTTAGGGTTAACTATTTCCCCTTAAATGCATATAGACAATACGTGATACTCTGAAACCAAAACGTACAGACGCTTCTTAATTTTTATGCAACATCGTAATGAGTTGTCAACAAAGTTTCTTCAAATCATGCCCATAGGGTCCAAATCATGCTCAATGGGTCAGATCGGCACCGCTTTGGCGGCAATTTATATTCCTTATATTCATGTAGTAAATATGTTAATAACCTCCGCGAAACCTCGAGGTCCAGAGGCTTGGTGCTTGTTATGTTACATTGTGTACCGGTTTTCTAGTAAGTGTTTAAAATAAATCATGCCTCTGGGGTCAGAGTTAGCCCCGCTCTGTAGTCTGCCTTTTTACTTCTTAATTTAGTCAAAGGTCAACTAAGAACATGTTTTATGTCTCAACTTTGAAAAGATAGAAAGATATCTTTAAAAGTGTTAACTAACCAAAAAATATCTCAATAAGCTCATGAATANATATATGATTTGCTTTACACATGTTCAGTAGATGTGGAAGGAAAATTCATTAGCTTATTTATATATTTTCTTTTGTAGATATATTGGTTTTTTATTTGCCATCATTTTAGTAATGTAAAATGTATCCAAGTTAATTGTCGTTGTTTGTAAATAAATGTTATTGTCAATTTATTTCAATTTTTTATTCAAAACAATCATCAAACTGCTTTATGAAACGAGATTTTAAAGATCGACCGACCGTTTGAGAATATAACAAATAAGGATGTCAATATATTAGATACAAAATGAAAAAAATCGTTTGATCATGACATAAAATTAACGAGTATTTGCACATTTTTTGTTGTGAAGTATGTATTGTTAACAACATACACAATTTCTGAATTTGCACTTGTTTATAGCAAGATGCCGATGTCATATTTTAGGGATTTGACTTCAATGATTTTAGAACCTCGCATATAATTATGGTGCATTATTTGTACGAAGGAAATTGATTTAAACGTTTGGATTAAAATAAAATAAGTGCTTAACTGGATAATCGACTTTTTACAATTTAATTAGAAAATGTGTTTTAAAGGTTACATAAATACTACATGATGCTTTGTTACAAGCCAAATAACGTAACTTGAACGAAACCACCAAGCGAGCAGTTACATTGATTATGATTACCATACACTTCGGCCTCTTATCATTGAAAGATATGTCAATGATTAGCACATCTCACAGTACTCACATATGCTGTAAGCATCATCTATAAAGAAACGGTATGAATATCAACGTGCACGAAATATGTACAAATAGGTTTTCGTGTCAAAATAAGATGTCATTCTAATGCTGACATCCTCTGAAGACTATGAATATGACAACACTGAAGAAATGTATATATATATAAACAACTGCATCCACACAGCACAAAACAAGCTGTTACGAATTATTGTCGGGATAATGAGTTATTTAACAAGCATATTAAAGAAACATTGAATTAAGAAATCCAAATGTTGTATTTTGTCCATATTATTAGACGTAGAAAGTTTAGGAGACCATTAACAAGTTATCTTTTAGTTTTATTTCAACGATACAATTTATATTCTCCTTTCTATCGTTCATAAATCAGGCGCATAGCGTCCTTTAGGCACACAATAAGTGGTTTCATTTATTTTATGAGAATATATATTGTAAATCTGCTATATATGAAAAATACTATGTGACATGTGAAATATTTTATTGAAATAAAGCCAGATATTACCAAGGTGTCGCAAAATGAGCGATATAATGTCATCGTCCAAGAAAGAAACTTTAAACATATAATAATGAAAAGAAACATGTGCTTTGTTTTCTTGGTTACTTATTAACATGATTTACAGCAAGACAATAAATTTGGCTATGAACATTTAAGAAGATTGCCTTAAAAGCTGAACATTAGGCTTTATTTAAACTGCAACTTCACAAATTGAGAAATTATAAAAATTAAAATGGTTGATTCAATAACACGAAAACGTAATATTATTTAATATAACTGACTGAAATATCATGGTTACGATTCGATCAAAATTCCTAACTCGTTGGTGAAACACAGTTTCAAACTTCTTGGTTAAGTGTTGTCATTTTATTTTTAACGGAAATTCAACTATTCTCCAGTCGCTTTTCAGCTTTTATTTCGTTGACAATTCGCTGATTGTTTTTGTTAAATAGAATGAGGGCAAAACTTACCAATTAAATTCACTTCCTTTTCACATAAACAATAAGATCCAAATTACAAGATGTTCAAAAAGTATAAATGACATTTGGGTCTCGGTTTAAACATCAAGCGCTCAAACAAAGGAACCGGTATCAAATCGCATTCTTGCTCATATATGTTTGCAATAGTATTTATATAGTTCAATGTACTTTCAACACATTTCAACTTACATAAACATACGTATAAACAAATAATAAGGGCATGACTTGTTTATAAACTTGCGTTTAATTGCATATTGGAATACAATTTGACATTGACAACAATTACAATTATCCAATTACATACCCAAAGGTCCTTGTCTATATTTCTGTCAACAAAAAGTCTTTAAGTCCGATTTTATTTGTAATATAATAAGTTTTTTAGCGATGCTTAATTGCATGCATTTGATATGAGTATGGTATTCCTGAGATTGCAAACAATTTTTCCTATATCATTTTTTGTGTACTGTTATCTGTAACGTTACAACTTTAAACATGCTTTTGGCTGAATAATTGATACCATGGATACTGTATCATCCTTATTCACAAGCAGATATTGCAAAATTGAAGCCGATTCTAAAATAAATAAACAACACTTTGTTTTAATTTGTTCAAAACATCAATTTTTTATTATTGGGATTTTAAATGTAGTGATTTTAACCCAACCACTTATTTCGAGTATTTTACAAAATATACATTCAAATTACAATTCTCCCTGCATATGTGTCAAAAGCTAACTTTCTTAGCATGATTTCCGTTTAGTCTAGAAGTTAAAATCACAACATAATTAATAATATGTATTATAAGTCTTCAGTAAGATTAAATTTCAACACAAAAAATGTCATTAATTTATATTCGAATTATTATTCATGCGAATGTGTATCTGGAAGTTTTGCATCTTATTGATAGATAAAGTTGTTTTCTTAGCATCATTTTGATATCATATTTGAAATTATACCATATTTGTTAAACAAAGAAATATATTATGCATAATAATTGAGATGTATAAAACGTGCACCTTATTGATCTTTGACCTAATGTGTGGTCATTGGTTTCTGGCAGTGGAATCTGGCAGATGCATACGCAAGCGGTATTAAGCAACACATTCCATCGAACATGACAAATAAGCAACTTTCTTCTAGATAGACTGTGAACTACTGGGTGTATCTTGCATTCCTTATCTGTATAAAGTGATATCTTTTAACAGCTTCTTCTCTCAACGCGTAAGGACAAGTGACTTGGTATTTATTATGTAACGTTGTAAAGTGGTTCCCTACGTAGTTTGTTCATATCATGCCCAGAGTTTCAACGTTGGTTCTTCAATGTTATCACTGTATCGTTATATGTATATAGTGAACTCTTACAATCATCTTTTTTAATGAATCCTCAAGGCCCAAATGTGTGATATTCTAATGTAACAGCATATGGTGATCGCCTACCAAATGTTTTTGAAAACTGATTTTACCCCGCCCTGGGATAGTTGATTTCCCTCAGATGTACAAAGTAAAAAACTTTCAAAATTTGCTCTAAATCAACAGTTTCTGAAAAAAATAAGTGTATATGTATTAAACATCATTCTATTTTCTCTATCAAGTTTCTATTTTCTCTACCAAGTTTGTTCCGATCAAGTATATAGTTGGAACTTATAGAAATCTCATAATATGCTAAGAGCCTAGGTATTTATTTTTAGCAATATATAGTGGTCCTTTAAGATAATTCAAATTATGCCCAGGGGTCATATTATTTCTTAATATAAATATGACTTTTACAATATTTAAAATTCTTTTTCATGTTTTTGTAGAAGATTTAAAATTGATAACATGGAAACGCAAACTTAATACCAGTAGTACAATAATGTTCTGTCTTTTTTGTATTTCTATTTATCTGTGGTGCCGTTTGGTGACATTACACGTAAAACATTTCATTATGAATTGTTCATTGACTTTCCCTATGGTAGTTTATTTCTGAACACAACCCAAATTATTGAATATGATGAATTGACTTATATAGAAGTTATCAATACAAAATATGTGTAGTAATTGTATTCGTGCATAAAATGCACTGAGACAATTTTAAAATTGACATCCACATAACAAATGTCAAGAATGAAAGTAATTGTCCAACATCAAAAGTTTAATCCGATTTGCTTGTTTATGACCCCGCCAACCACCCCAATCTCCTCGTAAAAGTACTTATTGTGAAGTACCATTCGTTGGTTATATCATTATCGAGTGGCTTGACAGGTCCTACAATATGTATACGATGGCGAGAAAAGAATACTTTATGATTACATTATTGATTCATACTGCAGGAAGTGTCAATTTGAATTTCATTTGAAGTCATTTTTTGTCTGCATCGGTACATGTGGTAGGTGCGAGTACCGGCGAGCCGGTTTAACCCCCCCCGTAATTGTTTGCCTTAACCGTTCCAAGTCGGCGACCCCAGGCTTGACAAGTGTATGTTTGTAATTGGTGTTCTGTTGTACAAGTTGTGGGTAATGTCTCTCCAAATACAGATTCTGAAGTTTCATTGTCATACATCGATCGTTTGTTAAGACAGCGAAAAACAAAGGAAATACGTGGATATAAATATTTATCTACTGGTTATTTCTCTCTCAGTGATCAAAATAAGCACAAGCCCGCAAGCCCGTCACTAGTGAATTTGGAACGAGACTTGTTCAGATTTTCAATGACATGTACTCTAGCTTGTAACATTGTCATGGTCCTACCAATAAAGGATTGTTGGATCGAACTTTATATTTCAATGACTGCTCTCTTTGTAGGAACACGTTAGCAATGCGGGTTAGTGCCGCTTATGGGCAAGGTACCGGCCCAATATGGAATAACATACGGTGTAATGGTTCCGAGTCGAGTTTGTTCAACTGCCAGGCTTCTAACTGGGGCGTTAGCACATGTGATCATGACGGAGATGTCGGAGTGGATTGTGAATATCGTGAGCATTCTACAGTATATTTTTATTATGTGTTCTTTATCCAGCACAAACATGATAACATATGCATATTTTTATAATTTATCAATTTAAGCCACTCACTTTTACAATATTTATATTATCAATCTATTTCCTATTGCATCCATGCATGTATGAAATAACCATTCACTAGTATTTGGAGCCAAAATGTAAAATGTTACACATAATGTGTTACTGAACATGTATTACTAAGATGCAAACTTACAAAGGCAGCTCACTTTAACCATCCATTTATGAAGCTGTTATTTATATTTTGATTGTACTTTTTCAAAACAGTTCTGTTCTGTCCTCCACACATTAAAGAAAAACCTTGAAGTAATATTTTAGTCACTCAAAAGTATATGTAAATGTATATGATCTTTCTCATAGATACATTCAAGTGGAGACGATATTATTTGTCCAGTTGAGGTTTCTATATTTTAAATAATAGTCACTGAAAGCTTATTTTTTTAATACAAAGTCAGTTTGTATTGTCACAGATGAAATATAATACGATCTTATACTGATATCAAAATAATGTTTGTTTTCTTTCAAGTGTTTTGTTAAGCAATAGGCTATATAAAATATGTGCTTGAATGTCCGAAGTTCGTGCTTTCTTACTTGTCTGCCTTTTGCGATATCCCGAACAAAAGCGAATATTAGAGAAGATATATTTATTTTAACAAGTTTTGCAGCATTCATTCAGACGGGGCCCGTCCGCTATAGTTCCTTCTCTGAAACTCCGGTGGAGGGGGAGGGGCTAATACATGTTTCTGTTAGATTGACCAGTACTTGCATTTCTATGGCACTTAATGTGTGTGTGCAATGGACTCGCATTCAATTTCCATTTGCTTTATATATGGATCATTTTCGACTGTTTATCGCTTAGTGTTAACATTTAATAAAGTGTTTATATAATTCACCAACAATTTTAATTTAACGATGATTCAAAAATAAAATATCATTATGCAAGGACGTTTCGCCGTCCACTAACTTTTAAATTGATTAGCGATGAATTTTATTTTGATTTTTATCTATTAAAAGCCATGTTAGATCAGATACTTTTGCTGTTATACACGCAATATGAATCACTTATAGGACTCAGTATAGGATAGGTATAAGAAGTCGTTTTTCCATAAATTTTTGCCATATTTCCGCGATGGTCAATATTAAACTGCATGTACATTTTTAAATTGCTTATTTCTACAAGACGATCAACAAAAGTTCAATGTTCTCCTGTAATAAAAACATTCTTTTGTGTAAATTGAGTACAATAGGTTAGTGTTTCTTGTGTTTATGAATTTATCTAACCAGATGGGGTCAGATAAACTTTGCCTTTCGGATGAAGCAAATGTTAATTATGCGACATGTAGAGTTTCATTCTATAAAACAATTAATAGAATGATAATCGATAAATGAATGCAAGACATATAAATGCAATTCGTCCAAAAATCAAACCAGAAAATTATCTGTCGTACTTCTAGATCACGCAAGATTGCTTGCATTTATTTTAGGACGCGTAGTGTTAGCTTGTTTTGTTTCCTTAATGATTATAAATGCAATTACCAATGCAAATGGCTATTTCAGATCAATCTGTTTCGATAATTGGCAATCAGCCGGTGAATGAAAACAGCAACCTAACTCTTTGGTGCCAATTCAACTGTTCCATGTTCACTTGTTCCTACACATGGATTTCATCGAAAGCTATACACGGCTATCAACAAAACATAACGTTGACAAATATAAAACGAGACTGGAATACAGCAACAATATATTGCGACGTCCAAGTCGATGGAGTATCCGGGAGAGTATACCTCGTAAGATCAACTACTATTAACGTGCAGTGTAAGTATATCAGTATTCCTGTTTAATTCACGTGCGACATTTAAAGGACTCTCGGCGGACAATACAAATTGTTGCTACAATATGCGAAGGTTTGGTGGGTCTTATATACTATTATTTGCATCAGTGCATACTATTGAAGTCTTTACGACCTGCTTAGCATCTTTTGATGTTCCTACTTACTAGTAGTAATTCTTGAAATTATATTTCATGAACTCTGTTGAGCCTATTACGTCAGCCAATATAATGCGAGCGCTCTTGATAAAGTTACTCAATTATAAAAAATACCTGTACAAATACTATTATATGTGCTGACATGTAATAATTTACTTTTTTATCAAAGGCATGTTAAAAAATATGTATCAAAATGAATATCAAAATGTGGTCTTTAGTTTCAACATTCAAAGCTCAATCTTTACATAATTATAGTAATGCTATTTATTCTTGTTAATGCAACAATATCATGTATTTGGTTCCTCTTCACGTCTACGCTTATCATAAATGATACAAAACTATTTAATGTGTACTGAATATAAACGCGGAATCGTAATGTCCATCTTTCTTTAGGAAAAGGGATTTTCTTATAGCGTCCTGTTTTATATAATATCATACAGTTATCTTGTAGATAAAACGTATGTTATCAGTTCAACTGGATACAAACATTTCAATACCAAACATGTATGTGTACATGTAGTTGTCTGATGTCTTCGTTTTCTCAAATCGTCTAAATATACGTTATCAGGACATGATTTCGACGGTTTTTGGTTCTGCAACATTTGACTTTCAATGCGCATATTTAAATCGTCATTTAAGGCGACATAGTTTGCATTGTATCTGCTACCAAAACAAAGTTAAATTAGCATGTGTGTTGTTAGGTTGAACAACTTACAGCGATTGGGATGGGCGGTGTTTGATTCGAAATTGGATTCTGAAAAAAAATATGAACATATGATACGTGTTCGTTATATGGCATGATAATTTTCCTATTGATTACTTTAATAATTTTAAGTATTTGCACTTACTACTGGTAAACCAGCTAGCCGAATTTCAAAATAATTACAATAACCTGATATGTGGGTACCCCACAGAGAAATTCATAAAACTAGTTTAATTAATTTCATTCCATTCTAATATTGCCACCCACTGAGTTGAGTGCAGTGCCCCTGAGTTCGCTATATAGATAACATTGAACATCTTATCATTAACCGCTTATTGGAATTCAAAATAATTAAAAAGTCGCCACATGTACCTTTTTGTTGAAAGAGTAAGTCTTTATTTAATCCACTAACCTGTGAGGAAAATCGTTTTTTATAAGCAATATATTCAAACATCAATAAGTTAAACTTGAGAAAAACAAGTTGATAAAATTATATTAATACAGTAATATTGTGGATTTAGCCTTGCTTTAACTAAGATAATGGTGTGACGGTTAAAGCAAAATGGTAAGTTTACACTGCAACTAGTGTGCACATTGTACGCATATGTTTCTTAGGCAGCATAGAGGAAGCACGCTAGAGGTTAATGGTTATTAAATGGTTTACGAATAATTGGAGTTTGATAACCCATGGGGTGATCAGACTTTACTTTAAGCCTCACCTTGTAAGGAATTAGAGAGTTCGAGTTCCTTTTATTTAAACATTGTCTCTTGAAGGCTATGATTCCACGTAAACAATTTTAAATGGAGCAATACTCTTTTAAACACAGCAAACACCACGTATTGATCGCTACTAAATTTAACATGGGATACTAGATATGTATCGAATGCTAGCGAGATAACGAGAAAGTAAAGTGCGTCATGATCTACAGTATTCGTAGTGTAAATTGAAAGAACATTCCAATTTATTATATGTGTTTCGTCTCGTTTAGACTGTGGTTCCATTCCCACAATTCTGAATGGAGAATACACACTTTCAAACACAACAAACACTACGTACGGATCCCTGGCAAACGTGACATGTGATGCTGGATATGAATCAAACGTAAGCCAGATAATGTGCCAGGCAAATGCTAGGTGGCAAACATCAACTTGCAACTATAAAGGTTATTATATAATACGTTTTTACTAACATTTTACTCACTTGTGTTGCATGTATCATTCGGCATAATGTTTAGCACAATTGCAAAGCGTTAAAATGTGGTTCATAATGTTTCTGTATTTAATCCACAAACCTTTGAGGACAATTGTTTCTTATAAGCAATACGACTTGTCTAATTTAACCGCTTTGCTTGTTCCAGCTCTGTATCTTTTCTAGTATTGTTCTTACAATTTTCATAGTTTCTTCTGGGTTTTCGCTATCACGCTCATGATATCCAACTAGTCTTAAGTTGTTTTTGACAGCCTGCCGTTCAAATTCTGCCTCTCTTGTTTTGTAGATTTAATATTTTTTGATTTGCACCAGCCAGCGTTTTTTTGCACGGATAAACACTGAGTGCTGAGTGTTGTGTTCTCTTTCTTAATGTCTATTATCTCCGTATATGCGAACTCTATAGACTTTCTGTGTTCTGCGTACAGGTTCTCCGTATGCCCAATTTTTTTTCATATTCGTCCAGGCGTTTCATTATTATGATTTGGTTTTCAAGAATATTTGATCTGTAAGAAAATTAAACTGTTCTCTACACATTTTTCGAATCCTTATCCAACGGTTGTTATATCTGGCTGTGATGCCGCCATTACAGACGAAGGATTTTCTCTTGAATCGAAAACTGGGGCGGTGCTGTCACTATCAGCTGGATAAAGCACTGAATTTGTTTGCGAAAGAATGTCACTTACTTCAGCAATTACATGTCCGCTTGAGCCCTGACGTTGTTGCCTTAAGTCATTAATATTCGTATTACTACTTTCTTGCGTTTCTCTTTGTTCTTCCCAATGCATTTAACGGGACGTGATTAGTAAGACCGCTTCACGTGCGCTTTTTATTCGGGCGATTATGTCTCACTCATGCGTGACGAATCACGGAGAAAGCCCGAAGTGAGAACTTCTCAATTTGTCACAGTTATTCAACTTTGCGCTTGTCCAAAATTCAATACATTGAAAAAGGAAAATGTAAACATGCATGTTCACATGCATTTATTTTAGCCAGTATTATAGCCTTTTAGTTGAAATGTATCTAGAATGGTAGAGCGTCACATGCGACACACATATATCCAATTTAAATCCGTGCTTACTATATCAGAATCACACTATCTCGGTTTTATTTCAAAATTAATTAACGTATTTAGAAAACATCGACCAGCTACACATGTATTACAATTATTATTATTATTATTATTTTTATTATTATTATTACTTTTTTAATTATTATTATTATTATTATTATTATTATTATTATTATTATTATTATTATTATTATTATTATTATTATTATTATTATTATTATTATTATTATTATTATTATTATTNCATCATCATCATCATCATCATCATCATCATCATCATCATCATCATCATCATCATCATCATCATCATCATCATCATCATCATCATCATCATCATCATCATCATCATCATCATCATCATCATCATCATCATCATCATCATCATCATCATCATCATCATCATCATCATCATCATCATCATCATCATCATCATCATCATCATCATCATCATCATCATCATCATCATCATCATCATCATCATCATCATCATCATCATCATCATCATCATCATCATCATCATCATCATCATCATCATCATCATCATCATCATCATCATCATCATCATCATCATCATCATCATCATCATCATCATCATCATCATCATCATCATCATCATCATCATCATCATCATCATCATCATCATCATCATCATCATCATCATCATCATCATCATCATCATCATCATCATCATCATCATCATCATCATCATCATCATCATCATCATCATCATCATCATCATCATCATCATCATCATCATCATCATCATCATCATCATCATCATCATCATCATCATCATCATCATCATCATCATCATCATCATCATCATCATCATCATCATCATCATCATCATCATCATCATCATCATCATCATCATCATCATCATCATCATCATCATCATCATCATCATCATCATCATCATCATCATCATCATCATCATCATCATCATCATCATCATCATCATCATCATCATCATCATCATCATCATCATCATCATCATCATCATCATCATCATCATCATCATCATCATCATCATCATCATCATCATCATCATCATAATAATAATTTTGTATTATTGACGTTCAATGATATTTCGCCGTGTGCAAAGATTTGAATGACTCAGAATATAATTAAATATAAATAAAGTAACGAGTTTTCACATTTTTAAATAGGTAGAAACAGCATAAAGTGTGTACATATTAATTGTTTGGAACACACTATAGTTTATGTCAGAGTCGCACATTAAACCGACATCTACGACACACACAAACACCTCCTGAAAGCCTGGGGATACCCCACACCGTACTTATAAATGTACAACTATTATAAATGTTTTCAGAGAAACTTCATAGGTAATTCAAAAAATTAAGACAACATAGAACTTGTTTTACTTAGTTTGAGAATACTACTAACCTGCGATCATAACAATCAATTTCGTCGAACCATACGTTATATTTATTTTTTATTATTTTCAGGCTTCGTATATTTCGGATGCTATGACTACATGCTTGGTGTGTCGGAAGCCCATACATGGCCACGTTCATTCAACGAGTGTGCAAATTTCTGCAGAAACTTCAGCTATGCCGAGCTCTGGGTAACTTATTGATTTAACTTTGTTTGTCATAACATTTTTTTATATCGTAAATTACGAAAGGATTTTAAGTAATTATTTTGTTCAATCTTTTACACGGCAGTCCAAGAGACTGGTATGTCCACAGCCGAGTTTATGTTTTACCTTGAAGTGGTGACATTGATTCTTAACATACTCAAGCCGTCTGCAATTTGATCAAATGACCTTAACACATGATGACAAAGATTAATGAAAATCCATAACTTGGTAAAGGATGTTATCGGCGTTCATATGGTAGATGTTAATCGCTTGTTAGTAAAAGCAGTAGCGCAATCTAGTTTCGACCTTTTTAATTATAATTAAATATATGAATCTTAACAATAACAGCAATAACAATGACAAAATGACAACATTCTCCCGGCAGCGCAAAAATAGAAAATGCATATGCAGTAATATTAACTTACAACAGATCACAAACACAAAACACCCCTTGTAAGAAAACTCATAATTATTTATTGTCAAAGTCATCAGCCTATTTGCATTATGTATCAAGTCTCATATCGTTCATCTCTAACCGATGTAGTTTAGTTATTGGACTTTCGAGTAATTCATGCTCTTCCGGTAATTTATAAATCACGACTTCGAGTTATTTCAGCGGTTCAGCGTACTAATTGACGCGATACTTCTTCGAGATGGGGAACAAACATTGAATGTATGTGTCCAGTTTGGCTAGCAGGTCGTAGTGACTAAGCCAGTATGTGTAGATGTCGTCAATGCAGTCACCGTGGGGCCGGAACCGGATCTTGTTTTGGTAGAACTTCGGGTTGGCGTCAAGATGTTCCACCAATTGATTGTTGATGACATGCTTGTCTTTGAACCATTGACTTCTTGGTTTTTTTGTGTATGCCTAATAGACTCATATCCTCGTATCTTCAGCGTTTACAGCAGCTTTTCTTGGGCTCGTGCTGCGGCTGTGGTTTTACCAACGCCGTGCTGGACGCCGATGGAGGAGGGATATAATTCAGTTCCTGTTGAAACGCTTTTGTTGTTTTGACTGCCTTCTGGATCATTTCAGGTATTTGGCGCCCACAAAGTCATTGAAGCTCACTTGTTACGTGATTATCTTAACGCTTAATCGCTTCCGGCAATGAGTTCACTTGTGATGTCATCCAGGGACGAATGGGCAACCGATTTCTCTTTCATGAGCCTGTTCGGCATGCCGACAGTGATGTTCTGTGTAAAGGCTGGTAAGCGAGCGGCGGTTAGCGCGAGTCAGGCGTGGCTGATGGAGCTTGCTTTTAATCATGGGCGGTGCGGCTCGATGCGCAGTTGTGGCGGGGTTTCGGAAAATCGACGGCGGGGGGGGGGGAGCTGTGCTCCAGGTATATTTCGTGGTAGGAAGGACGCCGTAAGCGGGTGGTGATTGTCACTTGTAACACGGGATCATTGTCCTCATAATGAACGTGTCTGTTTTCATTCCGGAGTTGTATGCCTACTTTACAATTTTACCCTGGTTAATGATGCATGGATTGGCGTTGATGTTCCATTGCCTCTGCTGCTTTTCGGTGATTGCCGTTTGCGTTGACTGGTGAAGATTATACTGTGACCCGATAATATCACACAGCGACACGTCAAAACCATGCTGCGACCCGACGATATCCATGACTGAGGTACGAACCGGTGATTTTATATTGCGACCCAAGAATACGATGCGAGACGCCTTGTTGCGACGTTGTAAAATTCGACTGTTGTCCGATCTCAGATGTTGGCGTCCCGGCAAACGCGAACTGCGACTTGGAACGTTAGAGCTTTTCCGATGACTGTTTATTGAGTTCTGACTGCGAAAATGCGAACATTTGCGGTGTTTATCCTGCTTACGCTGATTTCGCTGGAGTGACGGCAAAAATCGGCTGTTGTTGCAATTGTTGAAAGTTCCTCAGATGTCACATCTTTTAATCAAATTCAAGCATGTATGTCTCTATCTCTAATTCTTCCTTGAGCATATCATCGTTGTCCGTCAAAACCGTAATCTCTTCGTTTAGTGTTTCTATCTGTGCTAACTTGTCCTGTAGTTTCTTAAAAACGGATACAAAGCCGGTAAGTGACTATTCTAGTCGACGTCGCGCCAAAATGACAACATATATTTTAACCAGGCTGGACAAAAGGGCCAAAATTTTGACTTTGCACTGAATAACGCTTTCTGCACATCGTCTCAATGGCCTTTATAGTGAAGCCAGGCTTTATCTAAATTATTCAACGGGTAAAGGGGATATGGGCCGGACACGAAAACAGAGGCTTAATCGTTTGACATTTAACTATAATCTTGATTTAACCATTCTCAACATCGCCTCAATTACTAAAACAATTAACATAGGTGTCACGAACAACTTCCAAACAATGTAAGAGAAATAAAGGGGACACGTAAACGGGTGCTCAAACATTTGACCTTGAAGTATGAACTTGACCTTTAACAAGCGTGATTGACTCATGCCTGTTTCAAATTGTCTCAATAACCAGAACATTTAGCCATGTTTCATGAAAATTCTCCAAATGGTAAAATAGATGTTGAATACGCACACACATGGAAGCTCAACCTGACATTGAATTTCAACCTTGACCTTCAGTCGGCATGGTTGACTCAGGCCCTTTGCGTATTGACTCAATGCCATCAACATTCGAGAAAAATTTCATCAAAATTAGTCGTAGCGTATACGACATATATAGCGGACACGAACGTGTTACGAACATACTGACGGACTGATGAACCAAGAGCATTCATGTAATTACCCTCAATCGCGTTGCGGCAAAGACTTAATAATTAAACGACTTTGGGAGATTTTAGCAGATTTACTATGTGTGTAAGATACCGTACCTAATTATATTAAATACTTTTGTACATGCTTATTAAATATATCAAATAATTTCAAACCTTATGCTTAAAAGTCAGGGCGGTACAGTGAAAATGAACTGCGCTACTTCGGTATACAGTTTTACATATTACAATTAATTTGATTTTGGTGTAGCTTGTAGCTAGTCAGGAAATTGTGGAAGTGTAGGTATTTTTCAATGCTTTAAGCTTTAAAAATCACGATTGACATATTTTATTAATTGATTAGGCACAATGTGATATATAGAATTACTTTAAATCTCAAATTATTCCATTAAAATACATGTCATTAGATATACTATTTTTCTGCGGTATTGACATGTCAAATTACAAATCTANACTGCTTATTGAGTTCTGACGGCGATAGACTGCGAAAATGCGAACATTTGCGGTGTTTATCCTGCTTACGCTGATTTCGCTGGAGTACCGGCAAAAATCGGCTGTTGTTGCAATTGTTGAAAGTTTCTCAGATGTCGCATCTTTAAATCAAATTCAAGCATGTATGTCTCTATCTCTAATAGTTCCTTGAGCATATCATCGTTGTCCGTCAAATCCATAATCTCTTCGTTTAGTGTTTCTATCTGCGCTAACTTGTCCTGTAGTTTCTTAAGAACGGATACAAAGCCGGTAAGTGTTAAATCTCTTCATCGTTCAATTCGTTCATTTTCTTCAAGTAGAAAGTGTACGACTTCTTTGCTTTGCCTTGAGCAATGTGTTTTTGTACATACCATATTTATTTTTGTCACAGCACAAATGTCGGCGTTAGTATTGCATATGTAAATCGCTTGTTTATAAGAAGATTTGCTCAATGAAGCTTCGACCTTTTTAATAACGTTTAAATATATGAATCATAGGAATAACAACAATAATAATGACGTCTACTGAACGTGACTATTCTAGTCGACGTCGCGCCAAAATGACAACAGATATTTTAACCAGGATGGACAAAAGGACCAACATTTTGGCATTAAATTATGACCTTGACTTTGCACTGAATAACGCTTTCTGCACATCGTCTCAATGGCCTTTATAGTGAAGCCAGGTTTTATGAAAATTATTCAACGGGTTTAGGGGATATGGGCCGGACACGAAAACAGAGGCTAAATCGTTTGACCTTGAAATATAATCTTGATTTAACCATTCTCAACATCGCCTCAATTACTAAAACAATTAACATAGCTTTCACGAAAAACCTTCAAACAATGTAAGAGATATAAAGCGGACACGTAAACGGGTGCTCAAACATTTGACCTTGAAGTATGAACTTGACCTTTAACAAGCGTGATTGACTCATGCCTGTTTCATATTGTCTCAATAACCAGAACATTTAGCCATGTTCCATGAAAATTCTCCAAATGGAAAAAAATGTTGAATACGCACACACATGGAAGCTCAACCTGACATTGAATTTCAACCTTGACCTTCAGTCGGCATGGTTGACTCAGGCCCTTTGCAAATTGACTCAATGCCAATAACAGTCGAGAAAAATTTCATCAAAATTAGTCGCAGGGTAAACGACATATATAGCGGACATGAACGTGTCACGGACATACTGACGGGCTGATGAACCAAGAGCATTCATGTAATTACCCTCTACCGCGTTGCGGCAAAGAATTAATTATTAAACGACTTTAGGAGATTTTAGCAGATTCACTTTGTGTGTTAGATACCTTACTTAATATATTAAATACTTTTGTACATGCTTATTAAACATATCCAAAAATTTCAAACCTTATGCTTAAAAGTCAGGGCGGTACAGTGAAAATGAGCTACGTTACTTCTGTATACAATTTTACATATTACAATTAATTTGGTTTTGATGTAGCTTGTAGCTAGTCAGGAAATTGTGGAAGTGTAGCTATTTTTCAATGCTTTTAGCTTTAAAAATCACGATTGACATATTTTATTAATTGATTAAGCACAATGTGATATATAAAATTACTTTAAATATCAAATTATTCCATTAAAATACAAGTCATTAAATATACTATTTTTCAGCGGTATTGACATGTCAAATTACAAATCTAAACGGGTTGGTATATAAATGATGACAGAAACGATCTAATACGTCCTCTTTTGTCTAGAACATCGTTATATATATATATATATTATTTGTAATGTTAATTTCATGGTGATAAAAATTGTTTTAGCATTTCCCTGGACCCATATATTTGTGTTATTCATAAATATATTTCTGCTAAACATTGGCAGTTGGCAGACTTCACCTGAATCTGGACCTCGTTGTGATATTATGCAACATATAAATGTTAGCATAAAGCCGTGCCAGAAACTACATCAGAATTATATTCCGTGTACTTAAGAATTATATTCCGTGTACTTAGCCTTGTCAGAATTATCAAGCTACTCCTCCAAGAGTATTCATTTTGCCTAGTCATCATTACCCTACAATAAGTGTTAATAATACGCCCGACTAGTCTCGCACCATGGACATACAGACACACAAATATTTATTCAAAACATTATTATTTATTTATTTCACGCACACATCATTATGTAAGATTATTGCATGCGTGAAAAGAGGTTTAATATAATATTAATAGTTTCTAATTGATGTTGTTATGAATATACGCTAACATTTTATAAATATTATGAATGTGTTTTTTTATTGATCTCATTGTGCAGCCCAGCAATGTCATACCAACACATTTCTTCTGTGGGTGTTCAAACAACTGGAACGGTACCAAGTATCCGGACTCAGAGTGTAATTCGTCTTGTCCTACAGATAGCAGCAAGACGTGTGGCAGTTGGACATTGAAGAGGTATAGCGTCTATATAAACAAAGGTATGAAAACAGACATTGGTTATATGTTATGGTATTAAGACCTTGGCACCTTTACATGTATTTTTACAAATGGTTTTGCTTACCAGGCGGACGACTTATTGCAACAAAATCGTTTTAGATCTCTTTACCGACTTTTGACCAGATTGATTGCGTTTTCCAGCAGTAAAATGGAACTCCCATCAAAATAAGGGCCCTTTTTCAAAATTAAGTTAACGCAAACTTACTTTTTTAGTGATAACATTAATATCATTGTTTGATTAAGCGGTTATTATAATTTGAAATTATAAATTATATATAAATCATGCAATCAAAGAAATTATTTCGATTATGTGATAAGCATTTACGACTTTGGAAAAAAGAAAACTGCGTTGAAAAAAAAATCTCTATTACTTTCATGATTCTATTCCATCTCAATTTTTTCCATAATTCTGTTGGAGTGTATTTTAGTACACATGCGATGCTCTATAACGAAATAATACCTATGACTTTTTCTTTACGCCACTTATAGCAGTTATGAGTATATAAATACAATAATTGAATACGCAATATTAATTATACAGATAATGTAGAGCAAAACATGTTTTAAACAAAAAACTGTGCTTTCAGTTAGGTTAATCTATGGCCTGTTGTTTATTGTAGACTGTGGATCGACACCAACCATCATGAATGGTGCATATAGTCTTTTAAACACAGCAGACACCACGTACGCATCGCTAGCAAATGTAACATGTGTGGCTGGATATGAATCGAACGTTAGCCAGATTATGTGCCAGCAAAATGGGACATGGTCAACAGCAATCTGCGTTGCAAAAGGTAATTTAGATTGTATTAGTTTCGTGGTACATTAAACATCATTTGTATTCATACTCATGATGTTGTGTTCCTGTTCGCATATTGTGTATAACAGATAAAACACGTATTATACTGATTGCCATATTGTGGATAATTGTTTAACACCGAAACAAGATGTATGTGTAAATTGTAGTTAAATAGAATCGCACTCACGATGTTGTATGCTGTGTTATTTGAAGAAAGAAGACAATTATAGTTTCACAATTTTTTCGAATACTTCCATTTTCACGACCTGCAGAGGACTACAAAGCTGCACGTGGCCAAGAAGTGTGATAGCGTCATAAATAAATGATTTTAGTTAAGCGCTATATACGATGATGTCATAAAAAAGATGAAATTTGAACATGGTTAATTAAGCCCTGTATGAGAAATTATAATTATAAATGTATTGGATTAGAAGTGCTATTGAGTGAAGATATATGTCTGGTGACAATAACCAAACATACAATTAATTTAAATGCTGCATTAATTCAAAACGTTCGTACGATATGATCATCAAACTAATGTGGCACATGTCGAGAAATGTTATAAGTGCAACATATAAACAGGTATATCGTATGTTGAATCTTAAAACTGACATGCGGACATTGGTATTATGATGAAGCGTTGCGATTGCACACGTAAATGTAAATATGAATGTGATGAAATCAATTAACAATGATTTGCAGGGATTCCTCTTTTCCTTGTTAAACTTTCAAAGTTGTGTTTGTAATGTAGTTGCGCGTGAAACCATTTTTTGATTTAACTTGTATTCTGAAAGGGTTGCGTATTTTCACTGTCATTTTATTTCTGAACGTGTTGTAACATGTAAAGCTTTGATTGAGTATGTAGGTATATCTTATCATACATGAATGTTCCCATGAATTGTCAAGTTAAAACGGATCTTGTTAACAGATGTTCGTATTTAAAAAAATGATATTCAACGTTATTTTTATGACTTAATAATATAATATATTATTTATTATATGTAAGAATCTTAAATTATAACGCTGTTAGGTCCCTATACATGACAGATGATTGTACACATATGATTTGACAAATTATCTCAAAGAGACTTTATGTATTTATATTTAAGATTCGTTATATTAAATTTAAAACGATTTCATTCAAAATAACGATTTTTTTTAAATAATATGGACACATATTTTTTAACATTTATCAAATGACAAGGTTTTAATCTTTGCTAAAAAGTTAACATACGAGAGAGAAAATAAAATGTGCATATATCTTAACTGAAAATTTTACAAATTCACTGTGCTGAATAACTATTTGACTTAAATAAATCGATTGTTTGTTAGCGTTAACCTGTTTTATACATTTGTATTGAACGTTGAACGAGCGGTCATCGTTTGTGTTTTGTTTCGTTAAGACTGTGGTACCATTCCCGCAATTCTAAAAGGAGAGTACACCCTTTTAAACACACCAAACACCTGGTACGGATCGCTGGCTAATGTGACATGTGATACTGGATATGAATCGAACGTGAGACTCATTATGTGTCGGGCAAATGCGACATGGGAAACAGCAATGTGCAACCAAAAAGGTCATTATATAAGGTTAAAATTCATCTGGTGATATGTTTACCTGATGATGCCTTCTAAAATTAGTAAACGACTTGGGAAAAATAAATTGGAAACAGCTAATCTCTATAAATTTAATCCTTATGTGGCGTCTCAAATTGCATCTATAATCCTGTTGGAGCGCATTTGTAGTGCACATGCGATGCTGTGTTTCTTGGGTAAAGTTATTTACGCCACTTGCAGCAGTTATGAGTATATAAATCGTATAATTGAATACACAATACATGTTTTTTTTAAAGATAATTTATGGCAATTTAAGTTTTCAACAAAATACTTTTCGATCAGTTAGTTTTAGCTCGGGTCTGTTGTTTATTGTAGACTGTGGTTCCACACCAGCCATCCTGAATGGGGCATTCACTCTTCTAAACACAAGAAACACCACGTACGAATCGATTGCAAATGTAACATGTGTGGATGGATATCAATCGAAAGTGAGCCAGATTATGTGCCAGGCAAATGCAACGTGGTCAACAGCAAATTGCATTGCCAAAGGTAAGGTCTATTGTGTTGGTTTCGTGTTGCATTAACAATCGTTTTAATGTATACTAATGATGTTATGTTTCTGTTTGCATAACGTTTCGTACAGATTCAATGCTTACTATACGGATTGTAATTTTGTGGATGCTTTTTAATACCTGAGCATACTATATTTTGTAATATTAATTTTATTAAAAGAGCAGTTATGACGTTGTATGCTGTGTTATTTAAAAAGACAAATATCATTTAAAAATGTATTTTACATAATTCAATCGATTGCTTTATAGCGTACACTTTTATCTCACATTTGTATTGTGCATTGAAAGAAGCATTCGAATACTTTCATGTTCACGAGCTGCACGAGGATTACATAGCTGCACATGGCAAACAAGTTTCATAGCGTCATAAATAAATGATTTTATTGAAACCATCTATACGATGATATCATAAAAAGATGAAATTCGAAAATGATATATTGAGCCCTAATACAGAAATTATAATTATGAATGTGTTGGATAAGAAGGGTATATATTTAGTGTAGGTCAATGTCTGGTGACAATAACCATAANGCAATGACAGTTTTGACAGGGGTTCTCAAGTCGATCGTAAAGTACTTTTACGATGCACCCACGTCTGCATTCAGTAGTATTTAGTTGTTGTTATTTGACAAGTGCAACATTTAACATGGAAATGGTGTGTTTTTTTGTTAGATAAATACGCTAGCTAGTAACAACACATTTAATGCAGTTATTATTTAAGAGTTTGATGTAATATTGCGTAGCAGTCGTATTGTACGTACTAACCGACTCGGAATACACGAATTACGTAGATAATATGCCCAGCATTGCACAGGCAAACGTTGGCCATTACGTGAATTATAAACCACGCGTATGCACTCGCATTAGGAAACAAACAACGATTCAAACACACATTAATGTCAATTACTTTTGTTGTTTTTCATTTCTCACGGTTAATGGGCCTTTTTCATAAATACTTTGTAAGATTTTTGTAAGAATTTTGAAAACATAAAACCATTCTACGATCGTCAATTTGAAGTTTGAAATAATATAAATTGGCACTATGTGTGTTTGATTTATTACAGCCAGTATTACCCTTCATGAATTTAATTAAATAATTGCTAATAATTGAATAAGCAAAGGTTCAACTCAAGTCATATATCGTATTATAAAAATTGAAAACCTCAGTATACACATTTGCAGAGAGTGTATAATTTTTAAAAAATGTTCTAATCGAGAACATTTTCACCCTTTGAAATACGTGTTTATATCAAATGTTACATTTAAAAAAAAATAATTATACTTGTCTCTTTTAAGCAATCGCTAGTGTTGACATCAAAGTACAATACAGCACAAAATTACTCTGAAACTTAGCCGTGAATCTAAACACACATATAATTGAATGTTGGTGCATTTAATTAAGAATTATGTCAAATTGAAGCTTTCAATCAATATCTCCAGCAAGTTTTTGGTAATATAAAATAAATATTTAAAATATCTCTGCAAGTAAAATAGGAAGTAAACGAAGTATTTTAATAGCCGAGTTTGTATTCATGTTAAATATCTGCCTTACCATTAAACTATTAATTTCAACGCCGATTGTCTTGTTTTTGTCCGTTTTTTACATATAATGAATGCATCATTTATGGACCGATATATACAATGAATGTGTGTAAACAAAATGTATATTACTGTAATAAAGGTGACCCTTATTCAAAATAT
>VMBQ01006133.1:0-60048 GCA_007657795.1 Dreissena rostriformis | reverse complement strand
GCGGATTTTTTTCAAAAGGGCACTTTCGAGCGCGCGGTTGTATCTGGAATGCTGCATATTAATGTTTATATTATAAATAATTGTTACAATATTATTTCCATTTTTATTAAACCATGAAAATAAAATGTCTTCAACGAGAAATACATTAACAACAGTGTAATAAGAGATTTATAAATTATAAAATGTTCAAACATTTTATTATTTTTTTTTAAATAAAAGGGAAGGGTGGGGCCTGTTGAGGGGCAGGGCGGAGCTTTGGGAGGGCAGGGCGGGGAGCCCTTCCATTTAGGCCTTGCTGGAGCACTGGATTACTAACGGCATATGAAATAGTCCAACTGAAGATGAAATAGTCGAACGGTAGATGTAGTGTTGGAGTGGCATTGAGTGTCACGACCCGAACTTATGTCCAGCGGTCAATGACCAGAGCCGGAAGTGAGCCCCGGAAGTAGTGTTCTGCGAAGTTGCAAACTCCGAGCTGTATCAAGCCCGGAAGTAGATTGCAGATAATCCGAGCTGTATCAAACCCGGAAGTAGACTGTAGATATCCGAGCTGTATCAAACCCGGAAGTAGATTGCAAATACCCGAGCTGTATCCAACCAGGAAGTAGACTGCAGATACCCGAGCTGTATCGAACACGGAAGTATACTGCAGATACCCGAGCTGTATCAAACCCGGAAGTAGTCTGCAGAAACCCGAGCTGTATCAAACCCGGAAGGAGACTGCAGTTACCCGAGCTGTATCAAAACCGGAAGTACACTGCAGATAACCGAGCTGTATCAAACCAGGAAGTAGATTGCAGATACCCGAGCTGTATCAAACCCGGAAGCAGACTGCAGAAACCCGAGCTGTATCAGACACGGAAGTAGACTGCAAATTTCCGAGCTGTATCAAACCCGGAAGTGGACTGCAAATACCCGAGCTGTATCAAACCCGGAAGAAGACTGCAGATACCCGAGCTGTATCAAAACCGGAAGTAGACTGCAGATACCCGAGCTGTATCAAACCCGGAAGTAGACTGCAGATACTCGAGCTGCATCAAAACGGGAAGTGGACTGCAGATACCCGAGCTGTATCAAACCCGAAAGTAGACTGCAGATACCAGAGCTGTATAAAACCCGAAAGTAGACTGCAGATACCCGAGCTGTATCAAACCCGGAAGTAGACTGTAGATACCAGAGCTGTATCAAACCCGGAAGAAGAATGCGGATACCCGAGCTGTATCAAACCCAGAAGTAGACTGCAGATATCCGAGTTATATCAAACCCGGAAGTAGACTGCAGATCATTTTGAATCGGGATTCTTTGCCACGTATACTTTGTTTCAGACGACACATTTAGGGTTGTTGTGCCTGCTAGGGAGTTATTCATTTGCCTTGTATACAGCTGGTGTGTATCGTCTGCCTCGTGCATGATAATTATTGAACGTTTAGTTTCACGGATATGTTTGAAAAATATCAATAGTAATAAACATATGACGTACTGAATATAAAATTATACTTAAGGGTACAGATGCATAGCTTGTACGTTACGCTTGTAGTAAATTTTGCTTCTTTTATATATATATATATATATATATATATTTTATATATATATATATATATATATATATATAACTGATAATTCAGGGACAGAGTTCATGAGGATGCTCGGAAAAGGAGGGACGTGGTTTAAATCTCAGGACAAGAGTTCCTGATATCCCAATAATTCATTGAAAGAATTCGTGGCGAACCAAATACTATACAGACATTGCTCATGACGAATTTCGATCATTTATCGATAATTAAGGGATATTGTTAATGACGAAACCCAATAATGCTGGGACATAGTCTGAATGAGAAAACTCGTTCTTCAAGACGACTTAATGATATAACGTGGTATTGGCCTATAATGTATGCGGCATCTGTAAATTATATCTATTTCTTATATACAACTGAATATCTTCATTTTAAGGAATAGCCCTTGTTTTGTCAGCCTTGACAGTTGATTGTCTGTATGATATATTTCTTCTTTCAGTGCAAAATCAAGGAGCAATTTTCGATTCAAACGACACCATTTTCTATCATAAATGCTTCATCGCTGCCTACATATTTTCTTTCCATGACGCTATGTTCATGCGATGTCACACAGGTTTAACATTTTTTGTAAACAGAGATGTTCCCCTGTTAACCCTCAGCATAGTTTTGCCTTCAAATGACATAAACGTAATTTTTCATTGGTTATAATATGCCGGCCCAGATAATGAGATTATATAATATTGGACAAAAAATGAGTCATACAAATTGTACAACATCATTTTTTGCATTAATTTGTGTGTGTATAATTTTATTTTATCCAAAAGATATTACAGATAAACATACACGTATATAATATACATAGTATTTTAATGACATTTTGATGGGTACATCAACTAAGGTATTCCGTAAGATATTACATACATACATGCAAGTATGTTATTTACAGACTATTTTAAGCACATGTATTTGAGTAGAACATACATAAGGTTATACACATTCTTTCATATACAATTTATAGTGTTGAATATTTCAAGAACTATATCAACAAAACCTAATTTACACATGCATATTATAACGCTTTAGTTATAAGTATGTATATCTTTTATCTGTAGTATATATACAACATCCTTCCATCCAGGCGGCTTCATGACGTTGCCTGACTATGAGAGCGCCTGGACAGATATCGCCTCCAGTACAGTGTCTGCCACCAGCTACAAGGAGTTCGTGCATGGCCTGGGCGAGGTGCCACTCCTTGTCGACGTACAGGTGAAGGCCATCGATGGGGATAACAGGGGATATATCTTCCAAGCAACCGGTGGGTGATCTGTACTCGCTTAGGATGCATATGATTCGCGTTCTGGGAAAACTGGTCTAAATGCATATATGCAAAGTGTCAACCCAGATTAGCCAGTGTAATTCGTACAGTCTAATAAGGGACGACACATTCCGCCTTTAGTGGTTTTTCGTTTAGAAGAGACTTTCTTTATACAAAAAAAATCNTTAATGGTTGTTTTGAGTTACACCTATAACATCATTTTAAGCATTAACGTATCAAGTAACGTAATAAGGGATCGCAAATGACGCTTTCAGGCAACACTTTTTTAAATTGGACACTTTATACTAATACCAAAGAAACGCGTGTGAAACACATTATTTAATAGGGGACAACATTCCAAGATACAAAAGGTTAATCTCTGCATTTGATATGAATACAATTAACTTTAATACGCGTGTAATGTTTGTTAAGACGAGATAATTATAACAAATTTTAAGTATAATAACATACAATTATTGTAAAGTCAGCTCCTGATGTTATTCTTTTGAAAATGCATTCCCAGGTAATACAGCGGTATGGAAATGTTAGTAAGGGTAGTACTGTGCAATATTAAGTATATAATGTATATGACACGCATACGAGCGTAATATGTTAATTGTAGTCAGTTGAATGCAATACTGTCTAAAGAATACAAACACATATTCCGCTGTAATGTTCGCCCGAATAGTTTCTGTTTAACCCGTGAAATCGCGACGTGTTTAAATATTAGTAAATGGTGTTGTCATATAAATCGTGTCAATATGTCGGGATTTTTTTTCTAATAAAAACAACTATGTTAGTATCAATTTTAGAAACGGCCTTATATCTTCATTCAAGTAGTCTGGTCTGAACATTCTTGGAATGTATATATATTTACCTTAATGACGTTCATAGATCAAGGTTGCCACTGTTCATAATCGAAAGCTTGCTGGTAAATCATAAACAGACCCATTGCTAACTTGGCCTGTTTGTGTACAATTAGCTCCACCCCTAACGTTATGCACTTCATGTTTCAAATATAGTCATATATGTCAAGTTTTCGCATGTTGTGTTCGAGGGATTATAAATCAGTGTCTGTTATTTATTGAAACACAAACTAAGTTCATAAACCGAATAGTTGTAGAATATACACTTAAGCGCTGTATTTTAGATTTTTTCAAAAAGCTAAAACCTATTATTGTCTATAAAAACAGGTAAATCATATGCTGCTTAAGACACAGGCTTCACAATTAAATTGAACCGTGGATGTCTGTCCAATAAACACTCTGTTCCAACTTGAAGTTTTAAAGAGCGGTGCTACATTTGCCCATTTTATGGTGTTGTTTCCAAATACCGTTTAAACAAGTATACTTCTTATGTCGCTTTTCGCAATAAGTGTCAATTTACAGCTCATCATTCAAAAGACACAATTACATGGCGCACGTCTCTGTTAATTTTAGTCTATTCGACTATAATCATATATTAACAAGGACTTCTACACTAAGAATAATCAGACATTTGGAAATGTTGTTATCACCGCTGTTTTCCATTGTTTCTACTACGTGCTTATTATTATAAAATGACAAACATCAGCATAACCAAATGTCTATGTTTAATACAGAAACGACATGCTTCTGCTGTGTCTCGTTTTGGGGCAGTTTCACCATATGACACTATGTGCGTGGTGCGGCGCTGGACTGGATGGACTCATACTTGCATCCGCGAAGTTGTTGTGTACGTGTGAACGGATGCATGTCAAAACCACGTGAGTTAAAATGCAGTGTCCCACAAGGAAGTTGTTTGGGTCCTTGGCTTTATCTCACATATGCAGGAACAATTTTTGACATAGTACCCCCTTCCATCTCTGTCTATGGCTTTGCAGATGACCATACTGCCAGCAAACGTTTCAAACCGATTCTATCGGAAGAAACTGAAGCCATCAACGAACTCCAAGATTGTGCACAAGAAATAAACAACTGGATGAACAGCAATAAACTCAAAATGAACGCTTCAAAAACTGAATACATAGTGTTTGGAAGTCGCCCTCAATTAAACAAGTGTAACACTCAGGATATTGATGTATGTGGTGACAAAATCAAGCGTCAAAGTAGCATCAGATATCTGGGCGCTTTTCTGGATGAAACGCTGAACTTCAAGGAACACATTAAGAGAAAGTGTAGATCTGCAATGTTGAATTATTTTAAAATAAAAAACATTCGTAAATTCTTAACGCAAGACGCTACAGAAACACTAGTTCTTTCTTTAGTCATTTCACATTTGGACTACTGTAACGTTATTTTGTACGGCATCTCCCAGTGTGAATTGGCAAAATTACAGCGTGTTCAAAATATGTGCGCAAAATTGGTTTTAAGCCGTAGAAAGAGTGACAGTTCAAAACAATCACTTCACGACCTGCACTGGCTGCCAATCAAGACTAGAATCGAATTCAAAATTCTTACATACATGTTTAACTGTTCAATTGGTAATGCTCCTGCCTACTTGACCGAACTTCTATCCACTCCGATTTCTAAACGTAATCTTAGATCATCAGCATCATCAATAGGCTGTTTTAATGTACCGTTCAACAAGAAAAGAACATTCAGTGATAGAAGCTTTGGAACTGTAGGTCCAAAACTATGGAACAACCTACCTTTGAGTTTAAGACAATGTACTTCAATAGACACTTTCAAAAAACAACTTAAGACATACTTTTTCAACGATTTTTTTGCATTATTTTAAAGGTTATACGTGATGTACCTTTGATAAATGTTTTGTATAGACTTGTTTGATACTCGGCACTGTTGTTCGTTTTTTTAACTTGTGAAGAGGATTGCCTCGCTCGCTTGTTGTGGATCGGATTCTGTGTCTCTCCATATTATTGTATGGTTTTTTATTTGTGATTAATTTTTGTTTTTATTTCTATTGTACAACGCCATTGAATATGTTTATACGTAGAAATAGGCGTTCAATCAAATGCTCAAGTTTCAAGTTTCAAGTTTCAAACTATATGCATATACCGAGTTTCTATAATTGCCGTTACCCCATATCAACAAAACTTGAATGAAATAGCCTCCATACCAATCAAATGACATTATATTTACATAGCACGTGTCATCAATCAAGCTAAAGCACTTGTTGGTAATCGAAGGATCTAGATGAGCACACAGACACATGGTGAGGCGGGAGGGGTTGTACGTAATGTCACCAATTGTAACACGTACATTCCAATTTTGTAAATAAGCTGTACTCGAACGTCTTATGTTAAATGTTCGAGACAAACAATGCCATCATTTATGCTTAAATGAATGCACGTGTGATTATAAATTTGTTATCAAAGCATAACTTGTTCTGAAAATGCATAACCTTTGAAATTAGTATACCTCTTTGTTCGGTCATTTTCTTCCAATATGCTTACTGTTTGTTATTGTGTTTTTATATTTCTCAAAAATACATATTTAGTTAGAATTAGATATCCCGTGGTATCGTCTAAAAGTGTACGGTATTTAGATTTGATTTATTTCATAATAAGAATGCATTTGTGACAATAAACTGATACACAACTAATGACAAAGAAACATTCAAGTGCTGATGTTTTTGTACCGTGTATTGGTATGATTTAAACTTTTGTAAGAACAGCGCTTACTTATGTTGAAAGTGCTGTGTGTGAATAATAACAAATTATTTGCTGCACGCGTAGTACTTACTCGATTTACTCTCGAAGCCTCACCAGCTATCCCGTTTACAGAAAATTTACCAACTCGTTATTTATTGACGGATTTCAATGCTGTGTTTTATATTTTGGTAGCATATATTGCGCTCTAACGCGAGATATGAAACCACTACGCCAATACTATTTATTTCGGGGCTTTACAAGCTCCACAATATACATTCAATGCAAACCAAGGCATACATGTGTACAGTTTAATTCAGCACGTACCCTGTGTCACATTGTGTTGCATTTTATCCCCAGTGAGTATATGAAGAATACACATTAATTGTATTGAACCCTCGATTATCGGGTTTATAGTCAAGTACCCTACCAACTGGACCAGCCCGCCCGATCAAGAGTTATGATGTGAGAACGTTTACATTTTAACTTAGATCGGAATGAAGAACATAAAATATTGATAGTTTAAAAAATCTGAGAATACACAATTCATACTACAATCACGAAGGTCCAGCATAAACACCCGGTATGCTACACTTTCAAAATCACGGCTTCCCCTGATAATTAATTACTTTATAGAGACAGTGAATGCTTAAACAACAAGCAACAAACAAGATATGCAATCATTTCAATTCTGCAAAAACAATTACTTTCATTTAACCAGTAGTATTGAATTATTTATTGAAGCGTCTGATTTAAGGTAATAAAGCTCAACAGCCGAAGTTGTGTCAATCACATTCCCTTTGTTATTTCTTGGAAGACGGAACACTCATGATCCAACTTTTGTTGTTGCTTCGTTTCTATGCAGGGATTGTACACAGACGTCATATTAATGTGCGTCTACTATTACCTCATGGCGATTGGTATATTGTCGGTATAGTCCAGCTTCCTATTTAGATACGCATACTTGAATACACTGTATATTGAATGGGTAGTCGTATTGCTTACTTGATCATCGCTTTGCATGTAAAATATTGTATTAAAGAAGTTAGATTTTAGAATTGGGAGAATGCATATTCATCTTCATAATAAAAACTGTATACACTCTGTTAATAGCTAATCAATGTATAAAAAAGATAATCGACAAACAGTCCAATTCACGCGAGTCAAAGGTTAACTTGTCAATTAGTTATATAACTTGTGTCAATGTGCATGTGTACAAAATCTAAATCCTAAATGTAAACAATTACCTATAAAAATGCATTAAAGAAACACCAGCTGTTACAGCAATACATGTTACAAAATCACATGACACCGTTTTCAAAGCAGTGTGTTTACTACAAAACATGTTACAATTTAGAGATGCAAATTCTAAATTTTACTGGGCGACATATGGCGATCTTTAGTTTGTAAGTGTATCATACAAACCTAAATGTATTGTTCAAACTGGATATTTCTGTGATTATGATTTGCTTCAAAACACATTTTTAAACTTCACAATCTTAAAGAGTATTGTCAAACAGCGGAAGTAAATGTACTTAGTGATGAAAGAAGTCAGCAAAGATCATACACAAGTAATAATTAGATTAATTTGAATATTTTAATAGTACATATGTTAACGATTCTTTCATGAAAAGATGTAGACACCATTTATTGAAATATTGAATCTAATAAAGTCATTTTTTTAAAGTGCGCAATTTCACCGGACAGTTTAGTTTTTTAAATATGACACAAGTAGATTTCGTTCTTACTTCTTGTCTGACAAACACGCATTTTATTTTGTATTGATGTGTGTGTTTCTAAATGTCAAACATATTTATATTTCTGCTCAGTGACGCTTGAAATAATGTGATTTAGATCAGTCTATTGAATCATGATATTGATATTATTACAGAGACAGCATAGCCCATCGTAAAATTACAGCCACGAAACGTAATTATCCTAAACTCTGATACACAATCACACAGAACGTATAAAAACGACATATTCACAGGCGTTTACTCGGGAAATTGTAAAGCATATCATAAAATATAACGCAGTTTGAACATGGCATTTGGCAAGGTGACATTATCTTGTTTTTTATTAGTTTTATTGTTTGTTGTAAAATGTATTAGCATTGGTCAAATGGGTATTTGTTACAACGATTACGAGTTTACATCGAACGGTCAGTGCGTTTGTTTACACGGAATTCTGAGGAACAACTCCAGACATTCAAGTCAAATATGTGTAAATAATATGTGTTTAACAAACCATATAATTTCGCTTTTTTGAAAGCGACGCCTTTTTCTTGAAACGCTCTTTAAAAGCGTATTTTATTCCACTTCATATGCACACACCGGTCAAAGCAACATAAGTTGAGACACTTTTAAAATAATCATTTTTTTTGTGGAGAAAATTACGAACGCAGAGCAATCTTGAAAACAGGTAAAACCTGGCGAAAGCATAAAACGTGATGTGTGAACACAACAATTGCGTAATATTTTAAATAATTTAATATATTTGTGCTGCAGTACCATTAATGATTGTACAGTTACGTCTGCATTAAAATTAAATCGTATAGCGTAATATGATCCCCAATGAATGGCAATTTGTTTGTATAAAAATACTATGTGTTGTATTTTCCTTTGAATTTTTTTAATACATGCTAATGTTTTGGGATAATCATGACACAACACAATAAAGACGAATGCAGACGTGTTTGCTGAGTACGAAAGCCTATATCTGTGTGTTCTAGATCTCGCTGAAGACACCTATATGTAGTCTTTACTAACCTAGTATTCACTATAAATATGTGATCTTAGTTCAGAGCAGAAAAGCATTATCAAACCTCTAAATTGAATGAGTCACCAATTTTAAACATATACATTAAGACTAGTTGTCCCAGAACGAGGCTTATTTGATTACCGCTCGTGTCACATGTATATCTTTGTTATTGTTCCTGTATTGCTCAAGAGAATGTTAAAACTTCCCTGATTCGACTTAATATTAGTTTTTAAATTCTCCAGAGCATTAACAGAACGATTACGCAGATATATGGTGATTGTAGTGTCATATGCCGGATGTTTTAATTTCCATTTCAGTTCATTGGCTTTATAGTTCAGTATCATTCTATGCGCTCATTACACGTCTGCTTCAACATTTGATATTCAGAATAAAATTTCGTCCAGACGGCTAATAATACAGATCAACACACGAAGCAGATTTATAGCGTGATTAATTTTGTCTTTAATTCCGAATAAAACCTTTATGTACGTGTAAAACTTTCAAGGATTTACACTGGATATAAACCCCTTTCAAATATACACCAAATGCGAAGGGTTACAACAATAAGGATATTCGGTATTAGATGTATGTAGTTGATGTCGTATTGTACATATTTAATTAGACATTGGTGTATCAAATGAATTAAGGTTCCTCAAACAAAGAATGGTTTCGTTAATTGATTATAAAATCATTTTTCCAACCTTAATCATGGATAATGGCCAACCATAACATGAATTAAACGCTATATTTAGATTTTTTCAACAAGAACTGCCCTCTCCCCAACATAGACAGCCGACTAAATAAAATATATTGACACAAATAACACTTTTACAACATTAGGGTAACAACCAAATAAATATAAACTACTTACACACTGCCATTATGTTACAAACATCAACATTAGTTTAAAATTCTATATGTTGATAATGTAAAATAGCAGCAGTCTTTTGATAATACATATTCATTTAAATACCATTTCGATAGTGTTAGTTTTTACCTACAACATCCTTACCTTAAGAAAATGTGTTATGGTTACAGTTGATATAACCATTGTAAAATTGAATTTAGTATTGGTCGCCCATGGCCTTTTCACGTGATCACCAATTTACCTTGTTCTAATAAAATCAATACAATATAAAGAAGTTAAACTCCAGCTGCTGGAGCAGTATTGAAATCTTATTATAAACAATTAGTTGGTCCTTTATTTATGGCAAGTGACCGATTGCCGAAACAGTACAAAACAGCACAATACAGCACAATACAAAACAACATAAACACAAATAAGAATAAAGCTGGGGTCACCGCCTTGGAACGGTCAATGCAACGCATTGGGGGTTTAAACCTGGTTATAGAGCGCTCAACCTCACACTTGGCCCAGCAATATTCATAATACATTTAAGTGTAAATAAAATTTAACGTCATAGCATTGTAACTCAAATTAAACAATAATAAAAGGGAATTAAAACGCATTCAATTTAATTACTATTTAATTACTCAATTGCATTGAAGATACAAGAGTAACAGAGTTACAACTTTTTGACGAACGATCAAATAAAACTATTAACAAAAGTCAACTACATTCCTTCTTTATAGAAAAAGATTTGAGAATATAGCGTCACGGAGTTAATATCTCAGATAATCATCGCACAAATACAGGAAGAAGCAGCAATAATGGGTGTAAAAATTCCATATTACATTGCTTGGTTGTTTATGTGACTGCTAAAAAAAAAAAATAATTAAATCAAACAAGAAACGCCTATCAGAGAGAAAATATAAATAAAATGGAACGTTATAAACCCAATGACCTATGCATGTAGATTACAATGCAATGCAAACACATATCTTTTCCTGAAATTGATTTAATAATTATCCTTTGATATGTATACGACATTATGTAAAGTGTTGCTGTTATAACATTACGTGTGCACGCACTTCTAATATATCATTGACAACCGGAAAATAGTCTCCGCGCCTGTCAATATATCACACTTGTTGTAAAATGAGTATCATTTTCTTCATTTGCAATTTCACCAATAATTAAATGCATTATGTCCCTGTGGCGCTACAATTAGATTACACTTATTGATTCCACATGGATTAGTTCCATTTAGAGCTATAATTAGATTATTCTGATTTAGTAAATGACGTAGATTATATTGTGAAGTTTACCCAAAAACATTAAGTTGAAAATACTGAAAAGAAAACAAAATAACAACAACAATATGATATCAATAAGGAAAAATGTATTTATTTAAACTATAAACATGATTCAAATCATTTAGTATGGGCTAAGGAATAGTTTGGTATAATCAATGTAGTCGGGAGTTGGTATTGCTGGTTACATTTCCGCACAACGTAGTTTACCTGCATAGGATACACTGTGTACATACCTGCACTATATTTTCATATTTAATATGAATAGTTACGTGTTTAACGTAGCATATGGTAGTTAATATAACAGACCCAGTTTAACGTTATTGTAATATAACATTAAAGACTAAGGACAGAAGCCAGTGTTATTTTACCTGTTTATATGAAATTAAACAAAGTGAAGCATAAATGTAATACAGAGTACACATAATGAACGTGTGTGTAAAATAAGCCAGTTAAAACCGTGTATGTATCTCTTGTCAGTATACATCCTTCGCATACTGTTCAAGACTGCAATGTTACAGCTGTTATATATAGCGTTATTGCATTGATTTAGTCTGAGAAAAACACGCCATTGCGTCCCCACACAAGAATGCGTATGAGATGCTCAATGTCGTAGTGTATAAGACGCATAACTGAGAATGAAAATGACAATGTTCGCATCAGTGTTTGCATCGCTGAATTTGAGAAACAATTAAATACATGACTAAACTCGCGCAGTTGTGTTTTGCCTACGTACATGGGCGGTAATCGTTTTTAAATTGTGCGTTAAACAAACAGTACAACTAGTGTTATTTGAAAGTCGTCGACCAACAATACGTTTATCTGTACACACATTACAATTGTTGCTATCGGCGAATGGTTTTTAGATTTGTTTTTTAAATCTTTTTATCTCTAATAAAGTTCTTGAATATTTCTCTGACGCTATCTTTTTTTTCTCGACTATCTGATAGCTAAATACTAGACATGTTTAATATATCTCATCCAATTCATATTCCTATACAGTTACGACGGGATATCAATTAGGATGCAAACCGATTTCTACACGTAACTATACAACCGAGGCTGTACCGGAATCAGCGATCTTTGTGCCTCTAGCACAGTTGAGAGTTTCATCGCGATGCCTCAATATTTAGTTTATTTTTCAATTAAACAAATCAGTACTCATTACAGCGTGTTTCCTCATGTATTATTATAAGTGCGAAAACGAGATTTCTCGCTTTTGCAGGCCAACGGTATAGCCGCGGACCTTGAACCTCGGAAAACGATTAGGGACTATGTGGATCTTCATACCGGCGATGGTTTTAATAGTAATAAGCCAAGTTCAAAAATGCGTGTTCACGCTCGTGCAGGCCATTGTTAATCCGGCGATAAGGGGCCCAAGTCTAGACGAAGGGCCCTGGACTCGACGGAGACAAGTCCTTCACAAAACTCAGCGTTTCTTTACACACAGCAAACACAGAACTGGGTTAGTGTTTATAACAAAAATCTTTATGAAATATTGTGCATAACTTTGGTTGATTACTACATGTACTAGTTTGTTCATTTTAATTTATTGTTTAAGTATGGCTGCTCGGAACTTTTCGGAAGAGTAGAAGTGTTAAGAGAAGAAACCAGCAAATATGTTTGTGTATCTGAAATTGGTAAAATAACACCTTGTTAATGAAAAACACGCTATCAACCCGTATTTATCGCATTGTGTTGAGGAGAACGCTCAATCTTGGTACGAGATTCTAATAATTTATGTTTAGAACATCAAACAATATTGTATAAATTGTGCTATCTTAATCGCTCAATGGTTTACTACTCACCAGAGCAACAGAATATCAAAATGTTGAGGCATGAAATTATGTAAATATGTTCAACACTCAGCACACGAATCCATTTTTATTTAGAAAGGACATACATCATTATCAAGTTATACACATGTACATGGCGAAAATCGTTTACAGTTATGTTAAGAAAGCGCTCCAGTCGCATACTTGTAGAGGTTAAGACTCACACCAATCAACATATCCACATAATCACATCCTTGTCAGTAACACGCAAAGCATGCGTTTAGATTCGCTTTTATCTTAAACATAAGTAACCATTCTATGAACATCGCATTACTATGGGCTTGTCACAATCAGTCATTTAGGATGACCTTTGATCGTGAACGAACATGTTTACAAGACATCTAAGATTATGGAGAAAGGCTGGTATAGCTAAATGACTAATGCACATGTCAACGATCTGTCATGACAAACTAAACTACTACGTGCGTACTAATTGGCTGCCTCAATGAAACCAAATAAGGAGTACAACACATATTATAAGTCCGTAAAATCAACAGGAACACTGTAATTTGCTGAATAAGAGCCTTAGAAGGGCTTATATTTATCCGGAGATTTAATGATTGCCGTTCAGATGGCACTAACAGATAATATCGAGGTTCCCAGTGCTATATAAAACTTTGTTGGTTCTCGTTAGTGCCCGTGGATCCGCAGAATGGTCATTTGGAATGGAAAATGAATAAATATTGTTAAAACAATTATCGATTTTCAAAAAAATATACAACTGTGGCAATCACTATTCTGAACATTTTATTAACAATATGCAAACTTAATTTTGAAGAAATACGTTGAAATCATGTGTTGTCCTTTGTAGAAAATACTAGTGTGCACTGCGCTTACACATTACTTCAACATGCTACCATGACGGATTAGCCGGCATGGATGCTTACGTATATTATATAAAGGTAATACCGATAAAGATAAACCCGAACAACAATTTCCACTCGTAATACAAAATTTTACTTAATGCGTAACATTGTACATGTTTCTACTAATTCTAACGTCGTAATATTACATGTAGAACCAAAACAAGTGTACTCATGCTTAACGTAATGCTGGTGATATTTTGACATGTTTCGAAACAGTAATTTATATCCACGGTGGAACTACAGGTTAAACATTATTGGCGACAGCGGACGAAATTATGTTATGTTATAAAACCGTGCCGCTAGCCAACAGGATTTAATAGTGATATTACTTGAGAAAACTACGCTTTCGTAATGTAGGCTATGCATCAGTAAATCGATATATGTATGTATCCGATACGCTCCTGGAGGATGTTGGTTCTGTGTTATCGAGGGGCGATTATAAATATATCCTACTTAAACACTATGGAACGGGTATAATAGCCAATGTATTCCTAGTCTACAAGTGGAATACAGTGAAATATGTCTTAATTTTAATAGAAAATGTATATGCTTAATGGATAGGAAATCTATGTCTCTATGAGTGTTGTGATGGTCGTATATAAAAAACACTCCTGGAGTATATTGTTTATCTGTTATTAAACATTGATAGAAATTAGATCCGAAATGCATATACAATTCATTCCTCTTCTGCAAGTGCAATAAATAAACAAAACGCATGCATACAAATAACCATTAACCTTAACCATTTCGTTTATTGTGTTTTAAAAGTGTAGATTTATTCAGGAAATCACGTGATCTAAACGCATGATGTTTATTAATATACTATGTATTTATTTATTTTTGAATGTATATTTATCGTACATGTATACATCAAATAAACAATTCAGATTTGCAATGTGTCAATTTGTCTCGCTACTGGTTATTTTCCTTTTCGATAACTTCGTATATAAACCGTTCGTTACTGTATTATATCATCTTGTTTACATGAGAGTAGCATATATTGATGCAATCCACTCCCATGAGGGTAGATTACAATAGAGAATTGTCTAGACCTTCTTGTAATTTGTATCAGCATTATTGTTCCCATTATCCGAGACGAGCCTCCGGTTCTTCCAAACGTCTAAGGGCTTAATTCAAATTGTATTTCTTACGGGTGTTTATATCTCTCTGTTTTAGTTGCAATTACGCTTTGTTTAAGACGCGAGTTATCTCACGTTTAGATTGTTCAATTTCAAGTTATTATTCAGCATGCGTCAATTCCATGGTACTTACTATACAGGACAAGTTCTTAACCTTACATTCCATGTTTTTGCTCATTGATTTATTTTCAAATTGATAAATATTTTTATCTGTTAACATGCTTTTGTTACAATTGCAAAGTTCATTGTCCGCCATATTGCTTCATGTGTTGCTTACAAAACTGTATAATACCTGTTCCATATACTACGCCATCCGGCCGATAAATTTTGTCGTTAGCGTTTGGTCGACCATGCATTTGGTTGTTCAACCATGTTTTGAGTCGACAAAGGACCTAGTATTATAAAAGGGACCTTTGTTCAGTCAAATCAGTTTGCGACCGGTAATCGTTGATGAAACTTCCTCATGTGTTTGGAATTAATATTAAAAAAACGAACATACGAATAATTTAAATACTTTTAGTAACAAGTTGTAGTAATACAACTTATATAAAGAAATATTTATATTTTCGCGTATTTGTGAATTATATTAAAGTCTTTGGTGACTCGCAGTGTATTCATTTTTACAAAGGCAACACAGACGAATACTGTTTTGTACTGAGTGTAAGGCATCTGCTCGTATTTGAATGCACGAAAACTTTCTTGTACGTACTTGCTCTTATGCTCCTTTAACCCGTATGCCGCGTATCTAGGATAAAAAAGGAACACCTTGCATCTACATATTTTATTAACAACTGTTATGTCACACGTACAACAAGGTATGTTATTTAAAAAAGCTTTTGTCGTTGACCAATTTATAAATCGCGTTGTAGGAATTTCATATTTGAGGAAACATTTCTTAAACTATCCAGAATAATGCGATGGTAGTTTTCCAGTGAGTATCATTTATGCATACCAACTTAACAAATGTAAAAGCATTTATCCTGCCTCTGTTTCAAACAATGACCTGAAAAAGGGTTGGAAAATAAATTTTCCTATCTCCGGTCAACAGGTAGTGTGTATTCCTACGCACGCTGTGACACATAGTTGAGTGTAACCTTTCCAATACACTTCACAAGGGTGACGCATTATAGAGACGCATCGTAAATGTTATCGTTTATATTACATATCATCCTTCTTTGCATCTTCTTTAAAACATATTACAGAACCGGCTTTCCGTATTTTTATTTCCATTCACTCGATTACGCAATTTATGACGTCCTCGTGTGACGTCATTTCTCTGACGAACATATCTAGTTTAAGCAAGACTCTGTGTATTTTAGGGACACGAATTTGGATGTGGTGGTTTTTTAACAGTAAAATATTTAATATTTTTAAAGCATTGAACGAATACAAAACGTATTTTCGATTGTGTGTTTGTCATGCATATTTGTTAATTTCGATAGGAATAAAATAACTCGCTCCGACAGGATTACGATTTCGTAAATCGTTGTTTAGGTCAGAATGGTATTAAGCATTCGATACAAACGCACGAAGAAATAATAATAGTGTGATTTAAATACATTTAGATAAAGGGATTGACGAACAGAACATGTAAGTGCATATAGTTGTAACTTTATTGTTATAAGAATTGGATTAAAGCTGTCATTGAGCTAAATTAAATTGAGTCTTTGTTTCACTTCTTCATATTGGCTGCTGCATATTTTTAAATTTCTAATAATACAAAATAAAATCAAGTTTTGTTTTGCTGGTGCAGATTGTTTTCAATTTCAAACATTAAACATATCACATTCATTTTTTATTTCTTCTCATAATTTCAATAGGAATGTATTAAAAGGACCAGTTTAATGCGGAACTATTTTTAACGTGACATTATCGGTAGTAATTCGGTAGTAGGGATTGTTGTGTACATGTAGGAGCTGACCAGGTTTTTATCAGACTTTGGATTTTTTTTTTATTATACCATGTTTTTGTAGAGCAGTTAGTTCACCATTGTCAAAATAATTATTTATTGATTTGGTATAGTATTCTTTTAATGTAGGCCATTTTTTTTTAATTCAACAGTCAGAAAGACTGGGCTTTTAATATTCACCATTTCTAATAATGCACATCCACATTCATAATCAGTACGTTTGCCTTCACATGTTACCTTTTGTTCTTCACTTAGTTTATTTATAGGTAAATTAAAATATTCCGAAACGTTTTCTTCAATAGCATTTTGTTTATAAAGTGATTCATACTAGTTTAATGTCTGCTTTAATATGTCTTTATCTTTAAGTACTTTGTTATCGACAATTAACGTATGAAATGTTTTCGGCCTTCCGTTTTTCTAGGTTGGCAAAATATGCTGATTTAATTTTAATTTCCTTGGAACTGAATAGCATTTGATCTTAAAATATATCCATTAATCTGTGTACTATATATTTGTTTTAGTTCTTATTGTTTAATTTGTATTGTGTTTGTAATATGTTTCATAAAATCAGCAGAGTCACAATTTATTAAGTTTTGTTGTGTTGTGATTTCTTCAATCAAGACTTCTTCTTCCTTTTTAGATTTTTAATTCTTTATTGAACAGTATTTTATTGTTTCATTACGGATTGTACTTTTAATAAAGTTCCCACATTGTGTTTGGATTACACTTTTATTTAAATTCGTTATGTCATTGATACTGTTTGATTTTGGTTTGGTATTCAATATCTAGTAACATTGAATTATTAATTTTAAAGTGTCCACGTCCTTTTTCTAAAAGTTAATTATCTATGTTTAACTGTACAAGAGAGTGGTCCGTTTTATATCCAGGTTTACTGTTACGTTTAGATATAAGATAACACAAGTTATTTGATATCAAGACGAAATCAAGTCTGCAGAATATATGTATTTTACAGTTAGAATACCATGTGAATTGTTTTTTGTCTGGATATTTTATCCTTCAGTTGTCACTGAGTTCATTGGTCGCAATTAAATCAGTAAGACGTTTTCTGCAGTTTTTATGGGCATTAAACTTACCGTTTTTTGTCAAATCCTGTTGAGAAGGTATTAAAATCACCGCCTATAATATAATATTTATCAGCATTTGACAATAAATAGTTATTTAGTTTTTGAAAAAAACATATTAGGAATCTTTATATGCACCATACATGTTAATAAGTGTGATGTTAATATCTTGTATTTGTGTCTACAGCTATTCACCTTCCAATAACAATTTCAGTTAAGATAGATGGTTCCATGTCACTATTTGGACGTAAAAATATTCCTCCACCTTCGCCATTTGACTTACATGCACTATAAACAAATCGACTATGCCAGTCATGTTTCTATTGTTCATAATTGGAGTCAGGCAAATGTGTCTTTTGTAACATGAAAATCGAATAGTTTATACCTTTTTGCCATTCAAACACTTTCACTCTTTTATCTTTGTTTACTAAATATCTCACATTCAGCGTTAGTATTGTAGTTTCCATCTGTGTGGTTGATAGCCCATGCTAGTGCATGCATTTGGAATCAAATTTGAATATGTTTTATGCCAACTGATATTTGAATAGTATGATACATGTATCTGTCTTAGTGTTTTGGTATGTCCTTAAGGAATAAAAAAGGTTGTATAATATATATTAATAATAACATATTAATCATGAGAGATTAAAAGGAATAAAGATACATTCGGAGCAAACTATACATTTCATTGCAACAATAAAACAACAGTTTACATATAATAAATCGTATATGTACATTTAGGCAGAACAAAATCACCAAAAAAACAATAATACATGAGCATGCATGTTGGATTACAATGCTCAATACACAAACAAACATCGTTGACAAATGAATGAAAATTGAAACACAAACAAAACACAATAAAACTTGTTTGTTGTAAAGCTCAAAACCATTGACCCGGAACCCGTGAACAAGTTAAACGTTTTTAATTTGTACGCGTAAATTATTCCCTTTGTGGTAATAAGTTAAACTCGTGTAAATTGTGCACGAGTTTAATGTGGAAATAACAGTATACCAGTATGCTGCGAAAAACCACAAAAGAATAAACAAAATATTCAAGTTCCCGAATAAATGTATTCTTCGTTACGGTACTTTATGTATGCATAGAGTTAGGGCAGTGGCAGATTTTCTTTAATCCATCCATAAAATAACAGTTTATATGTACTATAAACTATAGGTAAAGATAGACAGAAAAAACTCACAAAAACAATTGCCGTTTTGATATTTCGAACGATATAGCAAACAAAAACACTATAAAAACAAGCCCTAAATAACTAACAGAACATAATGACAATTGTTTGTAGATCTCGACAATATTTATTCGGCATCCTTGAACTTCATTAGCATTTTGCTTTTGTACGCAATAGCTGCTCCCTATATTTGCATTCAATTTAATTAGGCACGTTTTGCACAACATGTGTGTTGTAATACTTTTTCGTTATGTAGGCTATGCATTAGTAACTTGATTTATGCCATAATTGCTACGCTTCTGGAGTATGTTGCCGCTATGTTATTGAGAGACGTTACAAAATAGATCCGACTTAAAACAGTATGAAAAGAACATTATACCAATTTATTACTCTTCTGAAAGTTAAGTATAGTTAAAAGTATGTTAATTTGAACAGGAAACATGTTTTGTTGGTTGTGTACATATTTAAGCCGTTTTTTGAAATCTTTGGCAATTGCATGAAACTGTTTCCAAAAATACGGTACATAATGTTAATAATTTGGCATGTTTCATTGTCAGTATCAAAACAACTTATCAATCAGAAACAGAAACTACATACTACATAATTACGTTTATGTACTCGATGTTTTTATGTTAGGAAATATACAGACTAAGTCTGTGGCTAATGCATATACATAAACACTAGTTATAAACTGTTCTTTTCGGCGGCTTATTTCTTGAATTATGTAGGTATCGGTGATGTCACATCCATCATTCAATTACAATGTGTTGCTAGATACTAAACCAAGTATTTATATATATTAACGTCAGGCGCAGTCATGACATATGCATCTATTCGACAGATCCCAGCATAAAAATAACAAACTCGTAATTTATTTATCTTCATGAAGCTTGTCACACAACTTCGTATGCATCATTTTCTATATTTTAGTGTATGCTTATGCAAAACGACTACGAAGCATTGAGCCGGTTTTCGTTTTAAGTAACACAATACAATTATATAAATTACATAACCACGTGAACAAACATTAAGGACGATATCTAGGCTTATTTGATTGCTGTAGTGTGCGTGGATACGAACCCGCTGTCTGCAAAGTTGATAGAGCTGTCGATGTGCCGGTCCTGACACCGTGGATTTGAGCCTAAAAAGCCTGTTTTGTTTTCATGATGACATCATTTTATTTTATATAAGCATATACGTTTTACTGTCCATGTCATAAACAAAGTGTAAATCTACGTTTTACTGCGCTACAACTGTTGGCTACGTTATACATGTAGACGTTTAATTTGAATTATAAATGGCTATTGATTTCCAACGTTTCAGTGAATTTTGATCGTTCAAATTATGTCATATTTGCTGAACCAAGTCAAAGAATCCCTCAAGACCAGGGTCGTGGTAATCTGTTTTCAATTAACTGCAATCATAATGTTGTTTCCTCTCAGGGTAATGCATGCTAGCAGCCAATATTCTGATGATGGATGAGGCTGCAATTCTGTTTTAGTTTTGTTTTATACCACATTGTCAACATCATGTTACCAAAGGAAAACTACATTTGAGTCTTAATTGCATTTACATATGTTAATGCTTTCTTCTTACTTTCATTTCACATTGGAACAAGAATCTGATCGCAAAAGTAGAATGCCTAGTTTGGTAATAATATTTCATTTTGACATTCCAAATCACGACATAAATGCTATATATAATCTGTGTAGCTTTACTGCATAATGCGCAGATGGTTTAATGGAATCCATAGAAAAGGGTGAAGAGCGCAAACATAATGAAAACACGTCTGAAGTGCATTAAACTTTCTAGTGGCGTCGAGTTAAATCGGGTATTCAAACAATATCAATGCGCATTCATTTGTCAGCAGTAACGAATCTGGTTTTGCGCACAAATGCGTAATATTAAGTAGTTTTCTGTACTAATATAATTCCTTTAATTTTAGGGTTTGTTGGTAATGTCATGGAAGCGGTTTTCCAAGATTAGTCTTGTTTTATTAACGGGGTGAAAAATATAATCTACAATTACGGTAACCTAGTTAATTTAAAGGATATTAAACCTCTTACAATATAAATGTTAAGTTGATTGTAATTACAACATATTCCGTAGTAGTGTCTGTAGCCCTTGCTTCGTGGCATATCACACCACGTTAAGGCAAAGTAAGAGAACATAATCCCAGATGCTGTATGTCGTCACTAAATAGGGACGTATGTGGCAAGTCACTGTTATTGCAAATATAACTACAAATGCCAATATCGAATTCTGTAACACATATATATATAAAGGTAACTGTCAATTTCGTGTTCTCTGTGACAACTGTTTGTACATGCCATCAGCCGTATTTAAATGAATAAGTAAAATTGTGCTGCCTAAAAATACACCGTCTGGTGTAAGTTGTTTACATCAAATCAATCAACAACACGTATGGGTAACCCTTATCGCTCGCATAGGAATCTCGTTACACTTTAGGTTATAACATGACTATTAGCCCAATGCAATGATATCTTAAGCAAGTATACTTACTGCGTACTACGTATAAGCCATGAATACACAGTATACGCCATATCATGGCCTATGTTGATGACAACATCGGACGGTCATTCATATTTGTGAAGTTGCATACATGTGATATGAGCGCTTACTAAAATCCCAGTGAAGTGTTAATTAAAATAATTCTAACATAGCTGAACATATACCTGATTAAACGTGCACTAACTGTATGTTGTTGTATTGTATACTGGTAATATTTCCAGACTACCTTAATATAACTAAAAATAATTATTGTAATTATATCACACAGTGGATATTACATGTTATTAAAGCATTATAGGGGCCATCAATAACTTGTATTCATGTCATGTTTGTACTGACGAATCAAAGCCAATATCGGAAATGTTAGCCAAAACTAATGCCGTCATTTTGCAAAAAGTTAATGAAACAGTTATGATTTTTTTTTCAAGAGACTATACTGGAAAATTGGTCACACACCTAAAATTAAAGAATGATGAGTTTTCAATAGAATTTTGCATCTGATAACGTATTAGCAGTTAAATAATTGAATTTTAATAATATACATTAAAAATAGTAATTGTATGCTTAATTGTAAATGTTGATGGTGTGTATATATATGTCAGTACGGGAATACTGTTCATCGAAAATTACGGATAAATGTAGTAAAATTGAATCTCCAGAAACATCAAGAGACAAATCATGTTCACCATAAGCTAGTCTTAAACGAACTTAAACAGAACAATAAGTACAATGCACTATCTTTGGAATCCCCATTGAAACGGTTTATGCATCAAATAAGGGGTTTAACAGGATTCAAAGCCTAGCACTTATCCCAGAGTTAACAACAAACATACAAATAAATGTCGTACATTTCACGTTAGAAGTAGTTAGAAGTAGTTTAAATGCAAATCTCGTTTCAAAGTATCACATGATGCATTACACAACGATAGGGAATTAAATTGGTATTCTGTATAACAATGTCAATCAAATGTAAGTATTCAGACAAAACAAACATGCCCAAACGCGTATCACTTTTTTAAGTTACCAGCACACATTCGCCGAGCATACACGTTCATAGACCGTACACTCCAACCGAACGTTTTCGCAGTTCAACTGCAGGATGAAGAAAACTCACTTAAAATACTAATAAGATTTGTAAATAAGTATCATTACGCTTATTCGAATGATCTATGAATAAACGTATATTAATAGATTGTTGCTTATCCGTAATTACCCGTGTAATGTTATGAGACGTTTCAATGCTAATATTACAATTCACCAAATTATACACTCACGGATTTAAAAGTGCATCGTAGATATGGTTAATATTATATAGATTAAGAGTACATGTATTTGGCATAAGGTGGATTAAAAAAAAAAGGGTAAACTTTTCAAAATAACAGACATGTAATGCATTATATGTACAACTTCGACAGAAAAAAATCTAATTGCAGAATAAGAGATGTCAAAATATCTTAAAAGAAGCTAATTAAAGTCTTGTAATATCACACAATGGGAAAAGACATGTACAAAGACAAAGAGTAGGGAACCCAATGTAAATGATAACATTTCTGTAAACACTATGATTGTGTGGTATTTTGGGATACATATCGACAAAGACACCCACATTTGTGCCAAACAAAAATACGTGTAATTACAAGAACAAAGAAAGTGAATATGCAGAAACAACAACATACCATTTTAAACATCAATATAAATAGTACAAAGCTATTTGTTACCAGAAATGCGGCTCTCGTAATTTGAAGCCCCAAGTATTCCACTAAAGGAGGCTAGACACGACATCCTAAAGGAGGCTAGGCCAGACATTATGTCCACTATCCCCTGGCTTGTAAAAGACATTTCTGGAAGAGGTGGACCACTCCCTGCCTGATTCAAGCTTAGTTTTTCATCGGTGTACTCACGTTTGGCCTTTCGCACCTTTGGTATACATTTATTTATAAAAATTGTCATATTTTTTAATTTCGATAGTATGTATGTTATGTTTATTTAGATAGTTAATTTAGTTATTCAAGGGATCATGAAGCAACAGGACACGTTTAAATTATCTTGCATCGATTTAAACAAATATTAAATAAATAATTGCAAAATTCTTTGTACAACATGACCATTTTTTGACTGTATACAGTTCATTATCAATTATTCTATTAAATATAAAAACAAGGACATCTGCATTGTTTTTAAATATGTTTTTTTGGGGTTTTACAAGTTGATGCATTCAAATTTAATTTGATCCATTAATATTAGAATTATCAAAAACATATATCAATTATTGTATCTATAATCCTAAATAGAAATAGTAAAAATAGTTAAAGCGTTTGTCAAAACAATGAGTGGTGTAGAGGTAGAGGGAAAATTATTGCTTCAAGAGGTCCCTGTTTCGAGCCACAGATAGGGCAGATTGTTTTAGTTGTCCGTTGTCCCTGTTATCATAAATATTTCAAACTATTTAAAATATTAATTATTTGTTAGTTAATCCATTTAATTCCATAAGTTGATCATCTGTTAACAAGTCCCTTTAAGTTACATTATTAATTATTATTTTAAGTAGGTTGATTGGATAATGAACAATGTTGTCAAATTTCATATAGACGAACAATGCTATTCGGATATGTAGTAACATTTCATACCATGTTCTTCCACCTCTGTTTTATTTGCTCAATCGTTCGCGGCTCATTGCCCACCGCATTAACGCGGTCCTTAATCTCGGCCCACACTTTATCCTGAATGGCCTTTGTGTTAACATTACTTCCACCGCTGGCATGTTTAGCGGTGAGTCGCTTGAAATGCATCTACATACACTCTTGCAGGACTTCGTTCTCTCGATATGAAAACTGCCTCGACCGCTTTTTACCCGTACTATCGCTACAGTCACTGTCAGCCATGTTGTTTGTTTACGAAATAGTCGTCTGACACTTCGCGCGTAATATACGTTATTAGAAAATACATCATGGGATTGTTTTCGGTAACTTGAACCAGCGGTTAAAGTCCACATTTTTCTGTTTGGTAACTTTGCGGTATCTTGTGTTTATACAATCAACTTACCTTGACGGTTACTAGACCTGAATAACCGCTAGCTTACCAAGGTTTAAAAATAACCGAGCGGTAATTTTAACCAGCGTTTATACAATCGGGTGCAGATAACTCTTTTTAATATAGCAATATAAAAAATATATTGATAATGTGAATAAATGTATAACGGGTATTTTAAAAGGTCTGTTTCTCGTTTTGTTTAACTTGTACCTGACATAAAAAGCATTTTCCCTTTTGATTTTACGGAAGCATTTTTATGATTGTAATTGTAGAAATAAGACTGTTTCGTTTCGTATATTAATGAGACGGACTTATAAATTACAATGAATTCAGTACTTCAATTTTTAGAACAATTTGAACATAGACTCGAAAGCAATACACTTGTGATGAATTCGTTAGCGGGAAATCGAAATTTTGTGCGCACATATTTAAAGATACATTTTTTAAACATGTTTACTATAGTTGTTGTTAATGTCGTACATCTCGTGCTTGGTCCGAGTTAACTGGGTTCTAAGGGCGTTAATCGTCAGGTTGCCGACACCATTTGCTTTTTAATTCGGTTAGCCATGAACCTTTATTTTTGTTACAACTCTTACACTAACAACAAGTCAAAAGATCGCCGTGGCGTAGTGGATATGGTGTCCGCCTAGCGATTGGGAGGTCATGGGTTCGAACCCCACTGGGAGCGTTCCTTTGTTATCCCTCAAAGACACCAAGTACTGGTTATAGTCCCAGGAAACGGACTCGAGAGCGTTTATATAAGCCTACGGCTTTCGATGCAATCGAGCTAAAATAAATAGGTTTAAACTAAACTAACAACAAGTCACAGTTAATTCTTCCTTTTCATTTATTAATTCTTCTTAAGTATAGTACAGTTCACGAGTCCCTCAACTATAAGTCTGTCAGCCTTGAGTTTAAAAATTGCAAAAAAGCCCTCCAGGTTAATGTAAGATAGCTTATGTTCTAAATAGTTAAAGTACACATAAAAACCGATTCCGATTGAAACTGTTCCAAGAAGTACTAAGTATAATAGCAAGTTGAAAATCATCAAACTTATACGAAATGGAATCATCTTCATCTCTGTTCTTTAATAAACTATCTTAGATATTGGTAAATTTCGCAAATGTTCATTTCTAGAAACTATTTTCGATGTCCAAACTATTAATTAATTAATTATAATTACCAGTGACAGAGATTCTTTAAGCAGTCCAAATTTAGTTTTCGGCATGCTGATAAGCCCTGTGCAGCACGTTTAATACACCCTCAAGCTAGAAGGACATTGGTCAATAGTCAACATTCAATAATATTCTTAAGTGCATTTTTTCTGGGCTTATCTTAATTTTAATTGGCTGCTGTATACTCTTTGAGGACTTTTGAGATTTTGTATGACAGATAAGGATCTTAGACAATGCATCTCAGCTCATCCCTCTCTGACTCCTCAGCTTAGACAAAGGCAACATGACAATAAATTTAAATTCATGTATAAAAATAAAAGTCAAAATAAAACAAAACCACACATAGCATATACATGTTCCTCTAACAAAATGCTTCATTTTGAGTATAAACACAACATATATTGGTTATCAGATGACAAAATTGTATTATTAATTAGTTAATGGCAGTTGAGACATTAGACATCATCTAAATACTACTCAGAAAGAAATGAATTGCAGTATGTTCACAAACAAATTATATACACATGTCAATGCAACAAAATGACACCCTATAGTGAAAAAGATGCATACAAATGATCAGCATTATATCTCAGGTACAGGTCAAACAGTGCATAAAAACAGTTTCATAGCACAGTAGCCTGCTCAGATTATTGATTTTCCCAATCCAATTGATCTTAGAAGATGTTCAATCAATACACAAAAACGCAGTAGGTTAACTTGGCTCATCAGTAAAGATCAAAGATAAGACTCTACAGTGCATTAGTACATGCACTGTTATTTTGTGACATAGAAACAATAGGCTTATTAAATTGAATGCAAACTTCTGTCGTTATGTACACCACATTTTATGAAGGAAGTCCAAGGTTTAAAACATTAATCTTCCATGCCCTGTATATGAAACATGTCAATGTATATTTTAAATAAGTGTATGGGAAGCGTATGTTATGTACGCAACAATGACCATTCATAACGTGTATCATGATATTAAGCCTAAAATTATCATTTATATGCATATGTCCGGTTAAAACACGTCGTGCTGACTTCCCCTATCGTATAAATGTTTATTGCTTATACTGTTCGTCGTAAGATGTTATTGTTGAATTGATATCCCTTCTGTAATGTCTAAGTAAATGGAACGCTCAATGCTTTAGTTTAAGATGCTTAATACTGTTTATATTCCGATACATGCCTACTGCAAAGTCAATAGTTAGTCAATGTTATCTCACACTTCACTTCATGCTAAAAAAAAACATAACATACCAAATAATAACACCTGTATTTATAATGCATAAACAACTATTTTTCAAGAACGAAGTTTAATTACAATCCGATTACAATTCATACCATTCAATTGAATTTATGAAATAAATGCAATACTGTTTTCAAGGAAATATATTCGTATTGTGAATTCAATATTAAGTCGTTTGGTCCGCATATTTTATTTCATGCTCAAATATTTTAACATACACCAAAAATAATGACACGCGTATTCACAATACTTAATTAAACACAACGGGCGTAATTTAAAACGGATTGTTGAAAACGCAAGATGTAATAACTGCGATTTTCAATACAATTGACTGCATTTTCTTCAAGATATAAAGTTATTTTGATCATAGTATGTTCAACATACAACAAGAAACGTTTTTTTTAAACGTACATCATATCAATAACAACATTGTCGCATGTAATAATATTGTCGTATGCCGTTTTTGGTGCTATTTGTGTCTTATATGATATACAACTCGGTATCAAAGTGTGTGTTATGTTGAATCTAATTAACGTGTAACAAAAACAAAAATACCGTTAGCGTTTGTGCTTAGAATTATGGTGCTCCTTCACACATTGTAAAGCCAACTGTTAAAAAATCATATCAATCCGTCTTGGTATTTCATAAAACATATACAAAAGCGCCATTAGATTAATAGCATACCTTTAAATTATATCTTAGGAAAGATCTTATGTATTATACTCTTTATATGTCCGTATAGGTCTTCTGTATATAATACTAAATAATTAAAAATAAAAACATCATTTTAAATACGTACCATACATGTCACAAATCTGCCTATGCGATAAAAATGATGCTTTATATATCTTGAATCTAAATGTCATATAAGACTGAAGTATGCATATCTGTTCTAAATACAACACCATTAGACAGTACAATATTGAAATTGTAGTTTGTGAACTTAGTAATACGAATACAATATTCCTATATGAACAATTATCTGAACGCATATATAAATGGTGCGGATTTATGTTAATTACACAAATTTGTTATCGCACATTTCATATCTTCTTGAATCGACTCGAACTTGAAAGTTTAATGTTTAATCTGTTTAGGACTTAACATATACAATTATAAAATGCATGTACTTGGTGTAACATTCATAACTGTGATGTTGTCCTATGGGATCCAGATGAAAATGTCCGAGCAGTTAATTTATTAGTACGGGTTGTGTCTTTTGCCTTGCTAAACATAAGAGTATAACACAATTGCCGACTTACTTCATGCAATGCGTATCTGAATTTGGTGGATACAAAATTATAAATCAGAGGGTTCAGCGCATGGTTCAAATAAAAGCATATTCTTGCTGAATATATCAACAGTAGCATATTCTCTAGCCCTATTTCTGCTATAACCAGTTTGTCCTCATATATCAGCCACAATCCAACGACTCGAAAAGGAAGATGACATATGAAAAATATCGCAACTAAACATACGAGGTTGTGTTTAACTTGACGCTGTCTTTTTGCGTATTCCCGAATGTTGCATGACGTCACTAAATGATGACGTGTATGACGCATGACAAGGAACACGTGACTGTTCATAACGAAGAGAATTAGCGCTGGTAGAAGAAAGAACACCGTTGTTAATGACGTCACATATAGTCGACCCCACGTGTTCACAATCGGCATCCTGCAGACCTGAAGTCAAAACGAGAAAACTTATAATCGTTTCAATATACAACAATTTAGAACGCACACATATACACACATTGAGAACGCTTTAACCAAGTACAAAAACACATATGCAGCAGTCGTAGTATGGATGTGTTATTTGTTAGAGTTAGAATAACAACTAAATCAAATAGCTTCAGAACGACAAAACATAAAACATGTTACCGTAATAGCTTCTATATTCTTGATGTATCATAGTTTGTAAAAAAAACATACATAATTTAATATTTTCAATGAAAATACTTGATCTCATTGCAATATGTTGTATTGATAAAGACTCGTAAACATAAGGCAATTTTGCGAAAATGTATATTTGTAAATTGTAATCCTTATACATATGTAGCTGTCGCAGGGCACGTACAGAATATGTGTTTTCGCAAAATAAAAAAAAATAAATTATTATCTAATACCTCACCACCTGCGCTTTATAGTCAAATATCATCTTGCAGAGTGATTTTGAAGTATAAAAACAATAGATGGTGTCAGTATGGACAAGCAGTTCAACAGTTAAATTACAAGTGTTAAGCACACGATTAATATATGTAATATTTTACATTAATTGGTGTGCCGTCTATGAATTTCGACTTCCTGTACGTTGCTATGTACAGCCAAGGAACGCAAGATACAAATGATAAGATCCAAATAGCGATGAGCCGCCAACACACATATTTGATTTCAAAGTCGACACTCTGAAAGTACAAAAATAACAGAACAATGTCTCCAGTGCAAGTATAAAACTTTGAGCGTAGGTTCAAATATTAAAATGCACATGTCTCAAAGTCACGAATAACGGTGTGATTGTCCCATCGTTTAGTTATCATTGGTCGGAAATATTCACAATGAATTTTTCGGTAGGTTTTATGCAACTCAATATCAGTCTAATAATAATAGAAAATACTTTTATTGCACAGCTAGAGACACTGGATCTAATTAGCAGTCAGACGATAGTTTCGATAAGCGCCACCGTATTAATCTACTCATGGTTGTGTTACTTGGTATATACATGATTTAATTATATGCGATACCAAAATAACCTTTCTAGTTCCTATCTTACCACACACAAACTATTTTTCTAAAATGTCGACCAATGTAAAACGTATAAATAAGTTTGGAAGATTTTGCATCCGATATAATGAAGATTTACCGCGTGTGTATTTGTAAGCTGACGTGTAGCATTTGACATGTATAAACAGACACCAACCTTCAAAGGGTACCGAATAACACGGTATCGTTCAAACGTAATAGCCGTTATGGTCATCACAGAAGCTTGAGCAATTGCATTCTCCAAAAAGGGAACGAATTTGCCTAAAAACATAATAAATACAGATAAAATACCTATTCAAATCAATGTAGCATGCATTCATATATATTCATAAGTAACATTCATTTTATTACATTTTATTGGTGACTGAACTTTATCCTGAATCGCAAATCTTAGTGAAAGTGAGCAATTATAATGTAATAAATTCAGGTACCTGTGTATTAACTGTATACAAACTATTTTCGCTGTGATGCGTGTACTAAATTTTAAACAATTTTGAACAGTGTTTCACCGAGATCAGAACGGGAGGGCATTACTTTGTGGTTTTATATTGTAATGATGCCGTAAAGATATGTGTGCTTACATATAGTTACAATCATAACGAGACGTTAAGACAGTTGGTTTATGTCTGACAGCAGTTGTTTTCGTTCAAAGATGTGTTATTTGTGTCTGTCCTTATATATTTCTTCAACATCTTGACATGTAATACAGATCGATACTAATGTCTGTAGCACTACAAGCAGAAGAGACGAACAGGTAGCCTTCATTCTCAAGGTGTAATTGTACAGTTTGGTGTAGGAATACACTTAAATGCATTAACAAAGTTTCGAATGTAATAATAGCACATTCATGAGTATATAAGCAGTATGCAAACTGATGACACATTATCAGATTCCACATCATTTGTGTTGTGAGAGATGATAATCTACATCAGAAATACACGTAACTGCTGAAAACGGCTCCCTTAAAATATGTTTAACCAACACAAGAATAGCGTAAAAAGACGGTAAGGTAGAAAAACAAACACTAACATTGATATTACACGATATTTTGCAATGTTGAGATTATTCGCAATGTATAAATGTAGTATGTTGCGTTGTAAAATTATTTTGTTTTTGCTTGTATGTGTGTTACATACATTTGCAAATATTATAGTGTCATTATTCAATAAATTGAATTAAATTTAAAACTAAAGTAAATCAAGTGTGAAATATATTTTATGTCTAATTTTCCATTTAAAATCCCAAGGTTTAGGTGAGTAATTAAATCATGATCTATGTAAAATAGTGTTTGTATACATTTTACAAGTTTATTTACCAACACTTTAATAAAACTGGCCATAGCGTAACACATATTTCTATTCAACCTGTTGAACAACTAATTTTTGATAATAGTACTTCAAATCAGTACCAATTTAAGGCAAGGTGCGTATCGGAATTTGAATGGAATAAACGTTTGCAAACAGCTTACCCACTTAGATTAAATGATACTATATTAAATGTCGAAAATATTTCTAAAAATAAATGTAAAAATTACTTTTATATTTTCAGTAAACGTTTAAGAAATAAATGGTCACACAGCAAAAGGAAAAATGGTAACATAAGACGTACATTTAAAAGATTGCTTTCTTTAAATGACTGCTACACGTTATTACACAATGGGGTAAACATTAATTACTTAGTGCACTTTGCTCTCGTTCTGTTTCTTCTTTGACGCATATCGATAAGGAATGTAAATTTATTTTACTTCAATCTGACCCACTGTATGAATGTGCTTGTATTATTGAATCTTAAACTGACTTGAACCTTTCATCGAAAGTGCACATAACAAAACAAGAAATCTAATATAAAATTGAGTTTTGTAACAAAGGTCTTGATTTAATTGACCTTCCTAAAATATTCAATGATGAAAATGTGCGTCGGTTGATTCCCCCTTATTTCCGCAATACTGAATCAATCACCACTTATTTGCTATAAATAAAGTAAATCTGTTAGAAGTATCGTGTTCAATTAAAATGCTATTTCCACAGATAATAATGTAATAGAAAATTGTCCAACTTCATGTGACTGTTCTAGTTCAAAATATGTTTATAGTCCAGTAGGTCATGTTATTAATGGCGAGCCTAATTTTATTCAAAATAAAAATACTAAGAAATTTACTGCGAAGAGGCCCAAAGTATAGAAGGGCTTACCATCTAAATTCGTCATAGTTCCTGCAGATAAGGCGGCTAATAATGCTATAATAATATGACGAGTGGTTTATGTGCAAACGATTTTACAAGAACTTTCACAAACTACATCATATTGTGAATACAATGAGCAGCCTGATGAAATTATTTCCGACCATGTTGCCGAGCGCATAAGTCTAAATGTTAACGTAAATATTGCTAACAAGAAATTGCCATAACTTTACTGGATACCTAAATTACATAAAACGCCATATCAAAGTCGTTTTATCGCTTATTCAGTGTCTTGTACTACTAAGCAATTATCAGTGTACCTAACATCCGCCTTGAGTGATATTATATATCATTGATTGATTGATTTTTATTCCGCTTTAAAACACATAATATACAAGTTATCATCAATTTAACATAACAGTTAGTACTTAAAATAAGTATAGATCATATATACTTATCATTTAGCTNTATTAATGTAATGACACTGTTATATGTTTACTTCTTTAATGGTCGATAAGCATAGCCGGTTTATTGGCAATTCGATTTTACAGTTTTAACTCTTTAATAATATTTGTTTTCGTTACTGGTGACGTCATCGTGTCATCGCACCTAAATTACGTCATCCGAGCAACTTGCAGTTTCAGCTACATGATGGGTACATGTACTCGAGTTAATATCGTTCAACTTGATTAAGATATTTTTTGTCTGATGGTAGTTTCTTGGTCGGTTTGTTTTTGGGCTCCGTTTTATTTATTTTGAATAATATACGCTTGTATAGATCACGCAGCCTTTTTTAATCATTGTAAGTATAATTTTTGTTTTACTAAATTATCGCCTCAGTCTATAAGGTTATTCTTTTGAGGTATTACAATCATTTTCATTTACATTTTAGGATATTGCAGTCACAAAAAACAATCAAGTATGTAATTTGGATCTTTCACACCCAATATTGCTGCTTCTTCCAATATGTGCGCGATGATGATCTGAAATATTAACTATATGATGCTATATTCCAAAATCTTTTTTGTAAAAAAAAGGGATGTAGTTGATGCATGTTCGTAATTTCATTTCGTCGTGCCTCAAAATGTTGTAACTCTGTTGCTCTGGTCTCCGTCCTACCATTGAGTAATGAAGTAGTAATTAAATTGAATGCATTTTAAATCCCTTTTGTTACTGTTTAATTTGAGTTGCAATGCTATAAGGTTAAATTGTATTTACAATTATATGTTTCATGAATATTGCTTGGCCAAGTGTGAGGTTGAGCGCTCTATAACCGGTTTAAATCCCCAATTCATAGCATTGACCGTTCCAAGGCGGTGACCCCAGCTTTATTCTACTATGTGTATATGTTGTTTCGTTTTGTGCCGTACTGTACCGTTTTGGCAATTGATAATGATATGATTTGATCATGAACTTTATATCACATATTTAAACATAAATTTTCACAATCGAACTAGTCTATATGGTAACTTTGTCATTCTTTATATCAAGACTTAGGTGAGAAATTTGAACAGAGCAATATGACTATTTCGAGCCAGATGACTTTCATTTAAACATGATTTACTAAGTTTAATATAAACACGATGTGCTTAATTAGTTTTTACAAAATCTGAACTTCTCAACTGCAGCACTGTTATGTTATATGTATTACATTTAGTGCAAATGAAGCTTTAACTGAAAATATGTCTATTTTATATCAAGGATACATCAACAAACATTGCGATGCTTAAAGTTTGTATTCGCCGTAATATGTTTGAAAATATATGTTTTAAATGACTTATGACTGGATATTGGTATTTCGTCTGGTTTTCCGATCAGAGATAACAACACGTGTGTGCTTCTTATTTATTTGTATTTCACTTGAAACACCTCGTTCTCTAGAACTATGTATGTTTGAATGCATACCATATAAGATGTTCAAACGAGTGGAATTGTAAGCATATGGGTATGAAACAAATGTAGAAAACACAGATTAAAGGTTGTCAAATCGGAATGTCTAAGGATCCTTATAAGTCGGTAGTTGTTTCTGTAACTATAACGCTGCATGCAGACTACCATGGCCATTTGAAATACGGCGAGGCACTCTAATAAATGTCTTATTACACATTTTAAAACATGTTGACATATATGTTTTTGCAGTTTGTGCGCCTTTTATTAATGTATGTTCTAACATACAATATGTTATACTTGTTATGATTTTTTCATCAAATGTGAGTCGCTACATGGGTAATGAATATAAATAGATTTTTAAAACTGCAATACTTATACTGTGATGTTTTATTTAGTCTGCAACACGTTTTAAACATAAAATTTATAACAGTGTTATTTATTTTACATCACAAATCAATATTCATCTCCTGAAAAACGTAGAGCCATTTGCCCCGGTTTATTATTTTATGCACGCTAAGCTTACAATTATTAATGGACGAACATGATTTTTTGTCAAGGAAATTGTTGTAAGAAAAAATATTAAATTGTGTTTATTTTCGAAAGCGCTTAGTGCTAATTGAATACTAGTTAATACCTTACTGTACTCTAGGTTATAATGTTGTGTATGTTTTCTCTATAAACATCATGTGTACATGTTTGTGTTGGGTTTGGTTATCCGTTACGATTACCATTCATTTAAAATTCAGTTAAACTGTTGTTTCTTGTTTCTTTATTTGATCTGTGTTCCATCAGCAAAATCATACGCTAAAATGTATCACTCATAAACATAGATTAGGTAATGGTGAGTTCAAAATAAGAAACAAACCACCACGACTACGGTAATTGAACGACAAAATATAGCATGTAAGCAAGATTAATAAAATATCCATCGAGAGAAACATATATTTCCAGTATCCTTAACACTCGTATGACCGTTCCTTCGAATAAACAAGACACCCATGTACCGAGGGGCACACTATCGCCTTCTGAGTATCCCGGGACGAATAATAACAGCTGATTTATACCATCTTATAAATAAAAATCATACTTACACATAGCTTCGCCGAAGTACCAGACTTCCTTTGTAAATATGTCCACCAAAGCGGTTGGCATGCACACCAAGATGACCAACATGTCGGCGATGCAGAGATTGATAAGGTACATGTTTACCGTGGTTTTCATCCGTCGGCTGCATGATATCACAACGACAACCAGAACATTGCCGACGATTCCAATAAGAAATATGATGCTATACAATATAGTGGACCAAACTACGATGTACATTGGGGGTGATGGTATATTCCTGGCAGTGGCATTGTTCATTGTTAAATTTGTATTTTCAATGCCAACAGCCGGCATTTCCACAGAAGTATTGTCTAAACCAATATATTCGTATGCATCCATTGTTATATCTAGTTGTCATTCATTATTGTTTCCCAAATAGGCATGAACACATATATTTAAAAAGTATGTTAATCCTTGAGCTAGAATATGTATCAAACATACTAAACAGGCGCAACAAATGTATATTGTATAATGACCTATTCCTCACAAAACACAGTCCTATTGTGTTCGATGATATGTATACATTTACCGAAATTCGCGACAACTGCCAGTATTCACAACTCGTAAGTTACAAGAGCGTAATTTTATTAATGATAAAGCTTAATTTCGAACGTCGAATCTTCTTATTTAAGTTACCAGCACATATTCGCCGAGCCGTTACTTTCACAGACCCTACACACCAACCGACTGTGTTCGCAGTTAAACTGAAATCTAGCGAATACTCGTTTCTCGCATGTTGCCTTCCAATAAAGTATTGGCAAACCAACTACAAGCCATTGTAGCTATTTGCTATCCGACGAGAGAAGTGATCGTTGTAAGATAATGAATGTGTCAATCACATCGAATTTCCGCTTGTATTTGATTGCAAAATCTAATGCAAAGGTGGTGATTACGTCTGCGAGAAGTATAATTTGTAGTTTCAGACGGATCACAAATGTAATCTATGTGAAAAGTGAACATTTGTTCGAACAACACAATATTCCATCCGGCACACACATATTGTAATAAATATTAAATCAGTTGTAACAGTGGGTAGAAGAATCAGTAGTGGTTGTATTTTAGTAATATAAGTTCTTATAGTAGTATAAGTAGTATCTATGTCTGGTCATAACCATTCAGTGGATTCAACATCCTTTAGTATCATTTAAAGTAGTTCCTAATTACCATAAAAAAGCTACAAGCCCTTTACAATTTTAGAAGCAAATGGCTAAACGTGGTGCGAAATATGAATGTGAAATACCGTTCAATGTGGCACGGATAAATTGTCTGTTTTTAATCGGTAATCTTTAGTTGAAATTGAGTGACTTATGTCGTGTGTAATGCGAAACAAAATGGGTTGCTCATATTACAATTGCAGCCATAAAAGTATCAACGCAAATGGTCGAAGTTTGTGTATCTGTGTTGCCTTTTTTATTTGTAATCAGTTTAGCCCCAATGCTTTAATCTGTTTAACCGTTGAATGACACGCTTAAAACTATACAGATATTCACAAATATGTAAACCAGTTTTTTAAATGATAAGTTGTATTATATCTGTATGTTCTGCTGTGTTTTCAGTTTAAAGCAATATCAAACTAATTTAAGTTTATTGTAAAATCAATATCAATGGGTGATTAATCGTTTATGGTTCTTAAGCAGTTTTGTAGATTTGCGCATACTGTTTGATTGTTTGTCAACACAACATCGTTTCATTTTACAAACTGTATTCAGTGCATGGGTATTAGTTTTGGTTTATTATCTGTGTGACCATAGTTTCATAATAAACAACATATATTGAAATAAAACAAGATTCTTACCATGACAATGTCAGGAACAATTGTATTACAATTAAATTAATACGTCAACAGGTAGTGTTGTCATCCATCCAAGAAATGTATGTATGAATGGATAAATATTCCGCTTTTTGTGAAAAAGAAAGAAAAGATCCAGGTTATTTGTAAAATGTTCTAGAAAATTCATTTTTTTTCAAAAGAAAAATTCAAAGACGTTATTAAATTAAGGTAGATTTTGTATTCATAAATTGATAATATTTAGAAATGTGATATGCAAGAGGGAATTCTGCAATGTATTACTTCGGTTGTTGAGAATAATTCATTAGTTGTTTGTACATGAAAATGGTATTTTATCATCATCAGTGTAATGGTCAGGATTGCAGAAGCTATGATAACCCAGCACAATAACCTCTCCAGAACCAGATACAAACAAAGGTGAACAATAAATACATGTATATATAACTTTAAAATAAACTTTCTACAATATGATATGACTATAAAACGAAATAAACAACAAATTATTAAAAGTTAATGGCAAGTTAAATTCAAATATTCAAGTAATATTTGGCAATAGCTGACGTAGTCCAATTCTAGATGATAAAGTCGAACGGTAGATGTAGTGGTGGAGTANTACGCTTTGACCGGAAGTAATTTGTAGATAACCCGAGCAGACTTTGCCCGGAAGTAGACTGCAGATAACCCGAGCAGACTACGCCCGGAACAAGACTGCGTTAACCGAGCTGTATCAAGTCCGGAAGTAGTGTTCGGTCAAACACCAATCAGACTTTGCCCGAAAGTAAAACGTATGGGTGACGTATCACGTGACCGTCCTTATACCGTTGCGAACGGTACCCAGTAGTGCCGTCTAATAACGAGGTGTCGTTGGTAATGTTAACATGTATGACGCCCTGTATACTTGCGGACCATTTACCAACTAACATCTTAATTTTTAAATGTTATACTCCAACATTATGATTAATATTCAATACAATCAAACTCTAGTGGTATGTCAAAGAACTAATACATAAAGCGTCTACACAAGCCTATGATACAGACATTTACAAAGTCATTAGTATACATGCCTAGCATACCTAGGATTATGTATAAAAGCAAACTATTACACAGGTTCATGAAAGTTTCCGCTTCGACAAATATTTTTAAAATGAAACACGACTTCGGCGTTTACTTGTATAAATGCAATTAACAATTGACTTTATTCCTTTACTCATAAATTGCAATATTCAAATAAAACAACAATTTATTTCAAACCTAGAAAAACCGAGTATCACAAATGTAATGGAAGATAAAATAACTAACCCAAATGCCGTATGTTGCGGACACTTACTTCCCAGCTAGTGTTCAAGTCGCAATGCTGCAACTGTCCGTGTATGTCAAGTAGTCTGCCGATTTAATACGTTCTATTGCCAAGCAGCGTTTACCGCCAAAGCGAGAAACATGCTTTTCATGAACTCGAACTGAACAGATTTTCTTCAAACTGACCAATCAAAATAGACATAAATCGAGCATATACACATCATCCGATATCGTGCGACTACAAGCATGAATTACTGAGGCCCGTAAGTCTTACTTTACATAAAAAAAGACAAACATAGGATGATCGAAGTTTCTTAAAACTAAACGTTTTTAATCGCGTTTTGGCTTTAAACATAACTTCTACCACTCTAGGTAAAGTGCCTAACAAAAACGTGCTAAAGACCCCTAGTATAACCACAAAACGGAAAACTCTGAAAACTTACATAACTTTACAAATGTACAGCTCCTGTAAATGAGACCCGATATTAAACATTACATAACAAATAAATGGGTTGTATCGTTACAATCAGTCTTATAAGATAGTGTCCATGCCCTTCAATGCCATTGTTTTAAATGTTAGTTGTTATAACATGTAGAAGTAAATTATGCTGTTTCAACTAAAACACGGCTCTCGGTGTATAAACTCTATTTTGTTCTGAGTGAGGTCAGCTTTTACTTAACAACGTACGTGTAAGGCAGTGTGTAAGTAACTGACGATACATGTGCCGCTCTTTGAAATCTAATGTATAACCCTAGCATATGTATGGCTTTGCTATTTGTGCGGCATCTGTATTAGAAGTATTAGTAGTATTAGTAGTAGTAGTAGTATTAGTAGTAGTAGTAGTAGTAGTAGTAGTAGTAGTAGTAGTAGTAGTAGTAGTAGTAGTAGTAGTAGTAGNAGTAGTAGCAGTAGCAGTAGCAGTAGCAGTAGCAGTAGCAGTAGCAGTAGCAGTAGCAGTAGCAGTAGCAGTAGCAGTAGCAGTAGCAGTAGCAGTAGCAGTAGCAGTAGCAGTAGCAGTAGCAGTAGCAGTAGCAGTAGCAGTAGCAGTAGCAGTAGCAGTAGCAGTAGCAGTAGCAGTAGCAGTAGCAGTAGCAGTAGCAGTAGCAGTAGCAGTAGCAGTAGCAGTAGCAGTAGCAGTAGCAGTAGCAGTAGCAGTAGCAGTAGCAGTAGCAGTAGCAGTAGCAGTAGCAGTAGCAGTAGCAGTAGCAGTAGCAGTAGCAGTAGCAGTAGCAGTAGCAGTAGCAGTAGCAGTAGCAGTAGCAGTAGCAGTAGCAGTAGCAGTAGCAGTAGCAGTAGCAGTAGCAGTAGCAGTAGCAGTAGCAGTAGCAGTAGCAGTAGCAGTAGCAGTAGCAGTAGCAGTAGCAGTAGCAGTAGCAGTAGCAGTAGCAGTAGCAGTAGCAGTAGCAGTAGCAGTAGCAGTAGCAGTAGCAGTAGCAGTAGCAGTAGCAGTAGCAGTAGCAGTAGCAGTAGCAGTAGCAGTAGCAGTAGCAGTAGCAGTAGCAGTAGCAGTAGCAGTAGCAGTAGCAGTAGCAGTAGCAGTAGCAGTAGCAGTAGCAGTAGCAGTAGCAGTAGCAGTAGCAGTAGCAGTAGCAGTAGCAGTAGCAGTAGCAGTAGCAGTAGCAGTAGCAGTAGCAGTAGCAGTAGCAGTAGCAGTAGCAGTAGCAGTAGCAGTAGCAGTAGCAGTAGCAGTAGCAGTAGCAGTAGCAGTAGCAGTAGCAGTAGCAGTAGCAGTAGCAGTAGCAGTAGCAGTAGCAGTAGCAGTAGCAGTAGCAGTAGCAGTAGTAGTAGTAGTAGTAGTAGGTAGTAGTAGTAGTAGTAGTAGTAGTAGTAGTAGTAGTAAATATTCAAAGCCACATTGATGACTCAGCCTCGATTAACGTGAATCAGAATGTATATGTTGACAAATCTAAGCCGACTTTATATTCTATGTCCAATGAATAAGCCATCAGATATAATCTTATAAAACAAAACTGTAACCTCATTAGTTTAAAAGTTGTATGAGTGCATATGTAATCATTTTTGCATTAGCCCCCTATAATTTAACTTGGTTATGTTTTTATTCAAACTTAAGTCAATACATTATTTACATATACATACGTATTTAAAATTAAGTGTGTATGTTAATGGTTGTTCATCTTAGGACATCTGAGCTCATGGTGAGTTATTTGGTCAGTCTATATCCTGCGTCCGTTGTCTTGCCTCGTGTGTCGTGCGTCTTCATTCGTCTACCTTTAGCTCGTTATTAATTTGGAGGTAGCATTGTTCATTAACTCTGAATGAAAGTTGGTCGAAATGTCTTGAACATGTTCAGGCTGTGTACACGAACATGAATATATGCATTTTAAAGTATTGAAAATGAACAACCATAAACATACATCATATGTACATTAAGAATAAACGTGAGTTTAAATAAATACATAAACCTACCTAATGCAAACCTGTAAATGCCTTTAATTTTAATTACAAGTAGCATGTCATAACTGTAGACTGAGTAGTTTTTTTTTTGAAAATGTAATGCTGCAGCAGAAAACGCAAATGAAACTGCCTATTTACAGATCCACTTTAATATAATAATAACATGTTGGTCATTTATTTTTTTTTAAACGAAAATGCACAAACACTTTTAAGAGATACACTTTCTTTTAGTAAATGTATTATTGCTTTATTTTGTTTGAATATTAAACGCATTCATGTTTCGCCATATGTTGATCATTTGAATGAGCAGCATTGATTTTATAATAAATATACATTTAAATGATCATCCGATAAAAATATATGTATAAATTAACTTCGTACAGAAACGAAATGTGCTATTCATACGTTTGGGAAAACAATAGTTCATTTGCATTTAATTTTAATGGCCAATGACACTTTTAAGTGCTCAAGTATTTACGTTGTTGTCATTAAATAAATACAAGCGATTCAAACACAAACACGTTACAAACTTGATTACATATTATGATATTCATATCGTAAAATGTGCCTTTAAAGACATTACTCTTACAACAACAATTCCTATAACCTTTCAAACTGGAATATAATCTTTACAAATGCCAATATATCACTCGTGTTGTTTAATGGTTTTCATTTCCTTACTGTGTAGTTTCATCCATTAAATGCATTATTACATTGTGGTACTACAATTAGACTATGTCAATCTAGTCCACGACGTAGATGTATGCGTACGCCGTGTAACATAGTATAGCGGACATGATACAACAAGCCTGATCTGAATTGAATGTGTGGCTATGTATTAGTGGAAGAGAACATCTTGCAAATTCCATTCTAGCGAGATCGTCAACGTTGCAACATTATATTACAAATCAGGTTTTGTATATGGGTACACGTGTACATGTATAGTGTATACATTTAGTGGGTGTGATTTATGAGCATGCTTGGATAAAGGCCGTAATTAATATATTTTTCCGGACAAACATATGTGCATGTCTCCGGTAACACGTTTTTTTCTTTGGTGGGGTATTTCAATTGGTTTCTTTTTTTGTTGGCGGCTGCCATTCTGGAAAATAATATATGGTCAAATATCTAGTCAAAATGTTTTTATCGTAACATTTTTAATCGAGATATCAAGGTTTAAACTAGCAATTTTTTTTCGGTAGATTTACTCATAATTTTAAACGAGCATTCATTTATTCCGGAATACCAATGTGATGGCATGCACTTCTTGTTAGTATATATTGAAATTGTGTTATAACTGTATATACTGTATGCGTCCCTCACTGATCGAACAACATAGCTGTAAAATATGTTTAAATTAAGTTTATGAGAGCGACAGACAACATAAACGCATGAGTCTAATTTTTACTTCACACTTATTGAACCATTTGCGTAGACCCAAACTGTTACATGTATGACTACAAGTACCACAATTATTTTCGGAGATGTAAAAACACCTCTAGAAGCAATAAATTACTGCATCCCAATTAGGTTTATTTTAAAACAAAATACTAACACAGTGACGACAAAGGATTTTGATGACGATACACAGGACAATGCTAGTCTATATTATTCAATCAATACATTTGTAATGAAATGCTTACCGTTATATCCACATTAGTCAATACTACCATACCCGGCGTCTATTTAAAACAAGCGAACATCATTATATTTCATTCACCATCGATCCCCTTTGATTATCAGTATTAAAGTGTGACAAATGTGCATTTCAGAACATTTTATATATCGATAATATACTTAACAGATTTAGTAATGTCCACTTTATAAGCTATGACTTGATCTTAACGGGTCAGCATACGTGAATAGTATTGTCTATTGGTTTACACAATTATACTATCGATCATGATAATAATGCTCATCAGTTTTTTGACCGGTCTGGCCGTTTGGGGGAACAGAGGGAGGACAAAACAACACATCTTAATACATATGTTTTATTTCTATAATACTTAAAGCAACGCCATCTTTATATTACAATCTAACACACGGTGTTTATTTCACAATGGTAGTCATAATAAACATGTTTTCAATAGGGATAGTTTAACAAAAAATGAATATTTGTTTCTTTATATTGCTCTGACGATCATGTATTTTCAACTTTAAAATTGCAGTGAGCATTTTTCATTCGTTGATAATTAGAAAGTCTTCAATAATACACTTTATTCAGTATCATGATAGAATAATATACGCATAAAGGACCATGTAATTAAAATGTGATCTCTTAATTTATATACATGTAATGCAATATACTACTAAATGTAAGAGTATTGTTTTTTTGTATTTTAGCTTGTTGTATTGTTTGATTCGTGTTTATTTGTCTTAACACATGTTTTGTGGTTATATTACTATTTTTAATTGCATATTCAATATGTGAGTATTTGATTAACCGTTGTCGAAATAATAAGGAAAGTGAATGTATTTATAATTACCTCATTAAAACGTTGTTACGATGTTCCATTGCATGAACTTTATTCCGGACAACATTATTATCGGACTGCATTAATGGTTATTATTCCTTATATAAAGAATATGCAAACATAAAGCATTACAATCTTTGTGAGAAACAACATTATTTTGTTTGAGTGTAGTGAGGTACGTCTAAGAAATGTGAAGTGGGTGCTGTTGACGTCACCTGTAACGGAGCCAGAATACAGCAGTTGGCAGTCCGTCGTATATTGGTGCATTACAACAACAAGGCGTTGGAATCCTTCAAACACAAGTAGTTAACATAAATTAGTTTTTGTTTATCAATATCAAAATATAATAGGAATGGTATGATTTTGTATGTACACGACTATCTGTGTTGCCATAAAAGATGTACATAAACGGTTTTAATGGTTGTTTTGAGTTACACCTATAACATCATTTTAAGCATTAACGTATCAAGTAACGTAATAAGGGATCGCAAATGACGCTTTCAGGCAACACTTTTTTAAATTGGACACTTTATACTAATACCAAAGAAACGCGTGTGAAACACATTATTTAATAGGGGACAACATTCCAAGATACAAAAGGTTAATCTCTGCATTTGATATGAATACAATTAACTTTAATACGCGTGTAATGTTTGTTAAGACGAGATAATTATAACAAATTTTAAGTATAATAACATACAATTATTGTAAAGTCAGCTCCTGATGTTATTCTTTTGAAAATGCATTCCCAGGTAATACAGCGGTATGGAAATGTTAGTAAGGGTAGTACTGTGCAATATTAAGTATATAATGTATATGACACGCATACGAGCGTAATATGTTAATTGTAGTCAGTTGAATGCAATACTGTCTAAAGAATACAAACACATATTCCGCTGTAATGTTCGCCCAAATAGTTTTTGTTTAACCCGTGAAATCGCGACGTGTTTAAATATTAGTAAATGGTGTTGTCATATAAATCGTGTCAATATGTCGGGATTTTTTTTCTAATAAAAACAACTATGTTAGTATCAATTTTAGAAACGGCCTTATATCTTCATTCAAGTAGTCTGGTCTAAACATTCTTGGAATGTATATATATTTACCTTAATGACGTTCATAGATCAAGGTTGCCACTGTTCATAATCGAAAGCTTGCTGGTGAATCATAAACAGACCCATTGCTAACTTGTCGTGTTTGTGTACAATTAGCTCCACCCCTAACGTTATGCACTTCATGTTTCAAATATAGTCATATATGTCAAGTTTTCGCATGTTGTGTTCGAGGGATTATAAATCAGTGTCTGTAATTTATTAAAACACAAACTAAGTTCACAAACCGAATAGTTGTAGAATATACACTTAAGCGCTGTATTTTAGATTTTTTCAAAAAGCTAAAACCTATTATTGTCTATAAAAACAGGTAAATCATATGCTGCTTAAGACACAGGCTTAATAATTAAATTGAACCGTTGCTGTCTGTCCAATAAGCACTCTGTGCCAACTTGAAGTTTTAAAGAGCGGTGCTACATTTGCCCATTTTATGGTGTTGTTTCCAAATACCGTATAAACAAGTATACTTCTTATGTCGCATTTCGCAAAAAGTGTCAATGTATAGCTCATCATTCAAAAGACACAATTACATGGCGCACGTCTGTTTTAATTTTAGTCTATTCGACTATAATCATATATTAACAAGGACTTCTACACATTTTTTTAAAGTGCGCAATTTCACCGGACAGTTTAATTGTTTAAATATGACACAAGTAGATTTCGTTCTTACTTCTAGTCTGACAAACAAGTATTTTATTTTTTATTTATGTGTGTGTTTCTAAATGTCAAACATTTTTATATTTCTGCTCAGTGACGCTTGAAATAATGTGATTTAGATCAGTCTATTGAATCATGATATTGATATTATTACAGGGACAGCATAGCCCATCGTAAAATTACACCCACGAAACGTAATTATCCTGAACTCTGATACACAATCACACAGAACGTATAAAAACGACATATTCACAGGCGTTTACTCGGAAAATTGTAAAGCATATCATAAAATATAACGCAGTTTGAACATGGCATTTTGCAAGGTGACATTATCTTGTTTTTGATTAGTTTTATTGTTTGTTGTAAAATGTATTAGCATTGGTCAAATGGGTGTTTGTTACAACGATTACGAGTTTACATCGAACGGTCAGTGCGTTTGTTTACACGGAATTCTGATGAACAACTCCAGACATTCAAGTCAAATATGTGTAAATAATCTGTGTTTAACAAACCATATAATTTCGCTTTTTTGGAAGCGACGCCTTTTTCTTGAAACGCTCTTTAAAAGTGTATTTTATTCCACTTCATATGCACACACCGGTCAAAGCAACATAAGTTGAGACACTTTTAAAATAATCAATTTATTGTGGAGAAAATTACGAGCGCAGAGCAATCTTGAACACAGGTAAAACCTGGCGAAAGCATAAAACGTGATGTGTGATGTGTGATTGCGTAATATTTTTAATAATTTTATATATTTGTGCTGCAGTACCATTAATGATTGTACAGTTACGTCTGCATTAAAATTAAATCGCATAGCGTAATATGATCCACAATGAATGGCAATGTGTTTGTATAAAAATACTATGTGTTGTATTTTCCTTTGATTTTTTTAAATAAATGCTAATGTTTTGGGATAATCATGACACAACACAATAAAGACGAATGCAGACGTGTTTGCTGAGTACGAAAGCCTATATCTGTGTGTTCTAGATCTCGCTGAAGACACCTATATGTAGTCTAAACTAACCTAGTATTCACTATAAATATGTGATCTTAGTTCAGAGCAGAAAAGCATTATCAAACCTCTAAATTGAATGTGTCACCAATTTTACACATATACATTTAGACTAGTTGTCCCAGAACGAGGCTAATTTGATAACAGCTCGTGTCACATTTATATCTTTGTTATTGTTCCTGTATTGCTCAAGAGAATGTAAAAACTTCCCTGATTCGACTTAATATTAGTTTTTAAATCTCCAGAGCATCGACAGAACAATTACGCAGATATATGGTGATTGTAGTCTCATATGCCGGTTGTTTTAATTCCATTTCAGTTCATTGGCTTTATATTTCAGTATCATTATATGCGCTTATTACACGTCTGCTTCAACATTTGACATTCAGAATACAATTTCGTCTAGACGGCTAATACAGATCGACACACGAAGCAGATTTATAGCGTGATTAATATTGTCTTTAATTCCGAATAAAACCTCTATGCACGTGTAAACCTCACAAGGGTTTACACTGGATAAAAACCCCTATCAAATATACACCAAATGCGTGGGGTTACAACAATTAGGATATTCGGTATTAGATGTATGTAGTTGATGTCGTATTGTAAATATTTATTTAGACATTGGTGTATCAAATGAATTAAGGTTCCTCAAACAAAGAATGGTGTCGTTAATTGATTATAAAATCATTTTTCCAACCTCAATCATGGATAATGACCAACCATAACATGAAGTAAACGCTATACTTAGATTTTTCAACAAGAACTGCCCTCTCCCAAACATAGACAGCCGACTAAATAAAATATATTGACACAAATAACACTTTTACAACATTAGGGTAACAACCAACTAAATATAAACTACTTACACACTGCTATTATGTAACAAACATCAACAGTAGTTTAAAATGCTATATGTTTATCATGTAAAATAGCAGCAGTCTTTTGATAATAAATATTCATTTAAATACCATTTCGATAGTGTTAGTTTTTACCTACAGCATCCTTACCTAAAGGAACTGTGTTATGGTAACAGTTGAGCTAACTATTGTAAAATTGAATTTATTATTGGTCGCCCATGGCCTGTTCACGTGATCACCAATTTACCTTGTTCTAATTAAATCCATACAAGCAATGCAAACACATATCTTTTCCTGAAATTGATTTAATAATTATCCGTTGATATGTATACGACACTACGTAAAATGTTGCTGTTATAACATTACGTGTGCACGCACTTCTAATATATCATTGACAACCGGAAAATAGTCTACGCGCCTGTCAATAAATCACACTTGCTGTTAAAGGGAGACTGTACGATTTTCATATGTGTTAAATTGTAATATATTGATAAAAATATGTTACAATAACACAAAATAGGCAAGAAAAAATATACATTGAAGACGAATTTCATAAAATGCAGCAAAGACAAGTAAGCGCTGGTTAAAGCCGATGCCGACGCTTTTACTCGTATTTGCTAGGAAACAAAATTGTGTTTTTGTGTCGTATGTACGAATCTGCACTAAAACTAAATTTAGATTCACATTGAACATGCATGATATATATACTGGCGATTTCTGCTGGAAGCCTTTTTCGATTTCAGAATAACATATCTGGCTTATTTCGCATTTTTCGACACATGTTCTTCTTAACTTTTATTTTAATGTATATTGAAATATATGTAAAACAAGTTTTTTACACATTTTATATAAATTCATAAATATTTGACAAAATCGTACAGTCTCGCTTTAAATGAGTATCATTTTCTTAATTTGCAATTTCATCAATAATGAAATACATTATGTCCCTGTGGCGCTACAATTATATTACACTTATTGATTCCACATGGATTATTTCCATTAAGCGCTACAATTAGATTATTCTGATTTAGTAAATGACGTAGATTATATTGTGAAGTTTACCCAAAAACATAATGTTGAAAATACTGAAAAGAAAAAAAAATAACAGCAAAAATATGATATCAATAAGACAAAATGTATTTATTTAAACTATAAACATGATTCAAAGCCGTAAGTATGTGCTAAGGATTAGTTTGGTATGACCATTTTAGTCGGGAATTGGTCTTGCTGGTTACAGTTCCGCAGAACGTAGTTTACCCGCATAGGAAACACTGTGTACATACCTGCACTATATTTTCATATTTAATATGAATAGTTTCCTGTTTAACGTAGCATATGGTAGTTAATATTACAGACCCAGTTTAACGTTAATTGTAATATAACATTAAAGACTGAGGACAGAAGTCAGTGTTATTTTACCTGTTAATATTAAATTAAACAAAGTGAAGCATAAATGTAATACAGAGTACACATAATGAACGTGCGTTTAATATAACCAGTTAAACAGTGTATGTATCTCTTGTGAGTATAGACAATCCCAGAATCGATAATATGGGCGCCGCCATCTTGGCTATTACGTAACCCGCGATTGAAAACGGTACTGAAGAATTTGACAGCTTACAACGTTATCATAGTGTACACCCGCTTTATTCCAATAAACAGTACTAAATGACTTCGCACAGTAGGATTGAAAACAAGTGAAACATGAAACCAAGTGTCGATATGTATCACATCGTAAATCAATATAATTTAAATAAAAAATATACACGATAGATTCATAAAATATGTGTCTCTGCAACAATATTCAGTGACAACACGTAATGTTTAAGGCCGAGTTGGCATTTTTAAGCATACCTTTCAGTAATGCCTTTGTATAAAATTTAATTATTTCTTTATGGAATAAAATTATTCAAGCATAATTATAAAGGTATAGAAATATCTAAAGTCTGAAGTAAACGTTGTGATTTTAGCGTAAATAGTGCCGGAGATATTAACAAAGATCTATCAATATNATATATTCGATAAAACCGTTTCGCTTCCTTGTTTTGCGTAGGGACCTATACAAACATATATAGGTCCATGTTTATTTCTTCAGTACCGTTTTGGAGGCGCGCGAGAGTATTCAGGGGCGGGTAATCCGGGAGGTATCGATTTCTGGGATTGTCTATACATCCTTCGCATACTGTTCAAAACTGCAATGTTACAGCTGTTATATATAGCGCTATTGCATTGATTTAGTCTGAAAAAAACAAGCCATTGCGTCCCCACACTTTTTTCCCGACTATCCGATAGCTAAATACCAGACATGTGTAATATATCTCATCCAATTTATATTCGTATACAGTTACGACGGGATATGAATTAGGATGCAAACCGATTTCTACACGTCACTATAAAACCGAGGCTGTACCGGAAGCAGCGATCTTTGTGCCTCTAGCACAGTTGAGAGTTTCATCGAGATGCCTCAATATTTAGTTTATTTTTCAATTAAACAAATCTGTACTCATTAAAGCGTGTTTCCTCATGTATTATTAAAAGTGCGAAAAGGTGTTTTCTCGCTTTTGCAGGCCAACGGTATAGCCGCGGACCTTGCACCTCGGTAAACGATTAGGGATTATGTGGATCTACATACCGGCGATGGTTTCAATAGTAATTAGCTAAGTTCAAAAATGCGTGTTCACGCTCGTGCAGGCCATTGCTAATCGGGCGATAAGGGGCCCAAGTATAGACGAAAAGCCCTGGACTCGATGGAGACAAGTCCTTCACAAAACTCAGCGTTTCTTTACACACAGCAAACACATAACTGGGTTAGTGTTTATAATAAAAATCTTGATGAAATATTGTGCATAACTATGGTTGATATTCAACCTACATTTACTAGTTTGTTCATTTTAATTTATTGTTTAAGTATGGCTGCTCGGAACTTTTCGGAAAAGTTGAAGTGTTAAGAGAAGAAACCAGCAAATATGTGTGTTTATCTGAAATTGGTAAAATAACACCTTGTTAATGAAATGCACGCTAGCAACCCGTATTTATCGCATTGTGTTGATGAGAACGCTCAATCTTGGTACGAGATTTTAATCATTTATGTTTTAAACATCAAACAATATTGTATATATTGTGCTATCTTAATCGCTCAATGGTTTACTACTCACCAGAGCAACAGAATATCAAAATGTTGAGGCATAAAATTATGTCTATATGTTCAACACTCAGCACACGAATCCATTTTTATTTAGAAAGGACATACATCATTATCTAGTTATACACATGTACATGGTGAAAATCGTTTACAGTTGTGTTAAGAAAGCGCTCCAGTCGCATACTTGTAGAGGTTAAGACTCACACCAATCAACATATCCACATAATCACGTCCTTGTCAGTAACACGCAAAGCATGCGTTTAGATTCGCTTTTATCTTTAAACATAAGTAACCATTCCTTGAACATCGCATTACAATGGGCTTGTCACAATCAGTCATTTAGGATGCACACCATATTCCGATCACTATTAGCCTTGAACCATGCCTTCTCAGGTCAATCACCGACCTTTGATCGTGAACGAAAATGTTTGCAAGACATCTAAGATTATGGAAAAAGGCTGGTATAGCTAAATGACTAAAGTATATGTCAAAGATCTGTCATGACAAACTAAACTAATACGTGCGTACTAATTGGCTGCCTTAATGCAACCAAATACGGAGCACAAAACATATTATAAGTCAGTAAAATCAACAGGAACACTGTAATTTGCTGAATAAGAGCCTTAGAAGGGCTTATATTTATCCGGAGATTTAATCATTGCCTTTCAGATGGCACTAACAGACAATATCGAGGTTCCCAGTGCTATATACAACTTTGTTACTTCTCTTTAGTGCTCGTGGATCCGTAGAATGGTCACTTGGAATGGGAAAAAAATAAATATTGTTAAAACAATTATCGATTTTCAAAAAAATATACAACTGGGGCAATCACTATCCTGAAAATTTTATTAACAATATGCAAACTTAATTTTGGAGAAATACGTTGAAATCATGTGTTGTCCTTTGTAGAAAATACTAGTGTGCACTGCGCTAACACATTACTTCAACATGCTACCATGACGGAATAACCGGCATGGATGCTTACGTATATTATATAAAGGTAATACCGCTGAAGATAAACCCGAACACCAATTTCATCTCGTAATACAAAATATTACTTAATGCGCAACATTGAACATGACTGTTTCTACTAATTCTAACGTCGTACTATAAAAATGTAGAACCGAAACAAGTGTATTCATGCTCAACGTAATGCTGGTGATATTTCGACATGTTTCGAAACATTAATTAATATCCACGGTGGAACTACAGTTTAAACATTATTGTCGACAGCGGACGAAATTATGTTATGTTATAAAACCGTGCCGCTAGCCAACAGGATTTAATAGTGATATTACTTGAGAAAACTACGCTTTCGTAATGTAAGCTATGCATCAGTAAATCGATATATGTATGTATCCGATACGCTCCTGGAGGATGTTAGTTTTGTGTTATCGATGAGCGATTAGAAATATATCCTATTTAAACACTATAAAACGGGTATAATAGCCAATGTATTCCTCGTCTACAAGTGGAATACAGTGAAATATGTCTTAATTTTAATAGGAAATGTATATGCTAATTGGATAGGAAATCTATGTCTCTATGAGTGTTGTGATGGTCGTTTATAAACAACGCTCCTTGAGTATATTGTTTATCTGTGATTAAACATTGATAGAAATTAGATCCGAAATGCATATACAATTCATTCCTCTTCTGCAAGTGAAATAAATAAACAAAACGCATACATACAAATAACCATTAACCTTAACCATTTTGTTTATTGTGTTTTATAAGTGTAGATTTATTCAGGAAATCACGTGATCTGAGTCTAAAGGCATGATGTTTATTAATATACTATGTATTTTTTTTTGTTTAATGTATATTTATCGTACATGTATACATCATATAAACAATTCAGATTTGCAATGTGTCAATTTGTCTCGCTACTTGTGATTTTCCTTTTCGATAACTTCGTAGATAAACCGTTTGTTACTGTATTATATGATCTTGTATACATGAGAGTAGCATAAATTGATGCAATCCACTCCCATGAGGGTAAATTACAATAGAGAATTGTCTAGACCTTCTTGTAATTTGTATCAGCATTATTGTTTATATTATCCGAGACGAGCCTCCGGTTCTTCCAAACGTCTAAGGGCTTAATTCAAATTGTATGTCTTACGGGTGTTTATGTCTCTCTGTTTTAGTTGCAATTACGCTTTGTTTAAGACGCGAGTTATCTCAAGTTGAGATTGTTCAATTTCAAGTTATTAGTCAGCATGCGTCAATTCCATGGTACTTACTATACAGGACAAGTTCTAAACCTTACATTCCATGTTTTTGCTCATTGATTTATTTTCAAATTGATAAATATTTTTATCTGTTTACATGTTTTTGTTACAATTTCATTTCCATATGCTACGCCATCCGGCCGATAATTTTTGTCGTTAGCGTTTGGTCGACCATGCATTTGGTTGTTCAACCATGTTTTGAGTCGACAAAGGACCTAGTATTATATAAGGGAATTTTGTTCAGTCAGAATCAGTTTGCGACCGGTAATCGTTGATGAAACTTCCTCATGTTTTTGGAGTAAATTTAAAAAAAAAACAAACGAACATACGAATAATTTAAATACTTTAAGTAACAAGTTGTAGTAATACAACTTATATTAAGAAATATTTATATTTTCGCGCATTTGTGAATTATATTAAAGTCTTTGGTGACTCGCAGTGTATTTATTTTTACAAAAGCAACACAGACGAATAGTGTTTTGTACTGAGTGTAAGGCATCTGCTCGTATTTGAAAGCATGAAAACTTTCTTGTACGTACTGGCTCTTATGCTCTTTTAACCCGTGTGCCGCGTATCTAGAATAAAAAAGGAACATCTTGCATCTACATATTTTATTAACAACTGGTATGTCACACGTAAAACAAGATTTGTTATTTAAAAAAGCTTTTGTCGTTGACAAATTTATAAATCGCGTTGTAGGAATTTCATATTTGAGGAAACATTTCTTTAACTATCCAGAATAATGCGATGGTAGTTTTCCAGTGAGTATCATTAATGCATACCAACTTTACAAATGTAAAAACATTTATCCTGGGTGGCAAATAAATTTTCCTATCTCCGGTCAACAGGAAGTGTGTATTCCTACGCACGCTGTGACACATAGTTGAGTGTAACCTTTCCAATACACTACACAAGGGTGACGCATTATTGAGACACATCGTAAATGTTATCGTTTATATTACATATCATCCTACTTTGCATCTTCTTTAAAACATATTACAGAACCGGCTTTCCGTATTTTTATTTCCATTGACGTGATTACGCAATTTATGACGTCCTCGTGTGACGTCATTTCTCTGATGATCATAAGCATTTAAGCAAGACGCTGTGGATTTTAGGGACAACAATTTGGATGTGGTGATTTTTTAACAGTTAAATATTTAATATTTTAAAGCATTGAACAAATACAAAACGTATTTTGGATTGTGTGTGTGTCATGCATATTTGTTAATTTCGATAGGAATAAAATAACTCGCTCCGACAGGATTACGATTTCGTAAATCGTGGTTTAGGTCAGAATGGTATTAAGCATTCGATACAAACGCCACGAAGAGATACTAAAAGTGTGGTTTAAAATACATTTAGATAAAGGGATTGACGAACAGAACATGTAAGTGCATATAGTTGTAACTTTATTGTTATAAGAATTGGATTAAAGCTGTCATTGAGGTAAATCAAATTGAGTCTTTGTTTTGGCTGTTGCATATTTTTTAAATTTCTAATAATAAAAATTAAAATCAGTTTTTTGTTTTGCTGTTGCGCATTGTTTTCAATTTCCAACATTAAAAATATCACATTCTCGATTCATTTTTTTTTATTTCTTCTCATAATTTCAATAGGAATGTATTAAAAGGACCAGTTTGATGTGGAATTATTTTTAACGTGACATAATCGGTAGTAATTCGGTAGTAAGGATTGTTGTGCACATGTAGGAGCTGACCAGAATAATTATTTTGTTATTTTAATTATTCAATTGTCTTTGATGAAATGTGTTAGTGACATAACTTTAAATGAAGCAGGATAAATAGAATACATGGTTTGTGCCGAGAGGGAGAAAGTTTATGCGATGATGCTTAGAAAAAGAAAATAGGGCGAGCTTTAGCGATCCCTATTTTCCTTTGTCGGGCCGAACCGGATAAACTTTCTCCATCTCGGCACCAACCATGTATGCTCTATATATTGCCTTCAGTTAACTATTGTATTTCCTCGAAATTCGAAATGAATTACATATTTATAAATACAGCTTATGCAACAGACATACGTTTTATTGTATTTTATTTAAAGAACTATGGAATGGAACAACATGACTCCTTTTGCAGTTTAAATATTGCTTGTTGCATTAATTCACTGAAAAAACTCAAATTCATTAAGATAATAAAAAACAAGATAATACAAAACGAGAAATTTGCAAAACAAATTGAAAAATACAGGTGGGTATGGAGCAAAAGCTACACGAAAACATGACAGTTCACTTTGCTTTAGCCAACTGCGCTTTCATGCTTGATAATTTACCCCGCCTAAACTATGGGTGAATATTGTACTTATGACTAACACATGTATACATAAAATGGCAAACAAAGCAAACCCCATATTATAAATGATGTTTATCCGTGAATTCGTAACCTATGTATTTCGAAGCAAAGGTTAAAAACTGCGTATAATATATACGGTATTTGATATATTCTAAAAGACAATTTTGTCCGTAGTTTTTAATTATTCGTTTTTAACGTGTTTTGATATTAGTAAACCTCCATGCCATCGTATGGATTTCAGAACATTCTTGCAAGGGCATCATATTGAATTTATAATTAAGAGCGTGTGCTTTGTTGCTTAATTATACAATGTTTACATGATCTTAAACATGTTTTTCCCTGAAGTGTTTGGATTTTATGACTGTTTTCGCACTGGTGTAATAGCTCAATTAAGGGAACTGTGTCGGTATATTTAAGAAGTAGTTGTGGTTCTATATCCGAAAAGGAATGCCGCACAATAACCATCTGACGGCTTGTTAACAATGAGAACACTAATAACAAATAATATGTCGTCAATAACAAGTTTCTATAAACTATTATACACGTTTATCTTCGGAATAATCATGAGGTGTTATTTCTATATTATCCGTGTAGCAACTCACAATATCATGTACATTTATTTGGAAATCATACTTGAAGTCAATCGGGGATAACACATTATTTCTAAAATTGACGGTTATATTATTAATTCTACAAATAAGGGATATTTTAAAACAATATATGGGTAGCGTATGTTATTTACGCAACAATGCCCATTTCACAACGTGTATCATACTATTTAGCCTACAATTATCATTTATATGCATTTTCGAGTTAAAAAAGGTCGTGCTAACCTTTCCTATCGTATATATGATTATTGATAATACGGTTCGTCGTAGGATGTTATTGGATTAGTGATAATACGGTTCGTCGTAAGATTGTATTGTTGAATGCATATCCATTATGTTATGTCTAAGCACAAGTAACGATAAAGGCCCAGCTTTGGTTTAACATGCTTAATACTGTTTATATTGCGATACATGCAAAATCAATAGTTAGTCGATTTTATCGCATACCTCACTTCATGCTTAAAAAACATAACATATCAAATAATTACACATTTATTCACAATGCATAATTCAACAGAACAACTATTTTTCAAGAATGGAGTTTTATTACACAATATTTTATAACTCTGAATTGGAATACAATTAGTGCCATTCAATTGAATTTATGAAATGAATGCAATAACGTTTCCAATGCGATATATTCGCATTGTGAATTGAATATTTAGTCGTTTGATCCGCATACTTTATTTCATGCTCACATTTATGAAAATACAACACAAATAATGACACATGTATTCACAATACAGAATAAAACACAAAGGGCGTAATTTAAAACGGATTGTTTAAAACACAAGATGGACTAATTCCAAAATTTAATACAATTATCTGCATTTACTTCACGACATAAATTGATTTTGATAATAGTGTATCATACAATACGATTCGTATGTTTAAACGTGCCTTATATCAATAACAACATCGTCGCATTTAATAGTATTGTCGTTTGCCGTTTTTGTTGCTATTTGTGTCTTATATTTTATACATCTCGGTACCAAAATGTGTGTTTTGTTAAATCTAATTTATGTGTTACAAAAACAAAAATACCGTTAGCATTTGTTCTTAGAATTATGGGGCTCCTTTAAAAAATAAAAAGCCAACTGTCTCGATAAAAACTCATATCAGGCAGCTTTCGTATTTCATTAGACATATACAAAAGCGCCATTAGATTGATAGCATACATTTAAATTAAATCTTAAGCACATGTATTATACTATTTATATTTCCGTATATGTCTTATGTATATAATACTCAATAATCAAAAATCAAAACACTATTTTAAATACGTACCTTAAATATCACCTTTCTGCTGATGTGATTGAAATGGTGTTTCATTTACCTTGAATCTAAATGTCATATAAGACTGCAGTATGCCTATCTGTTTTAAATACAACACCATTAGACAGTACAATATCGAAAATGGATTTTTTGATGGCATTACTACGAAGACGATATTCCTATATGTACATATATCTGAACGTATATATAAATGGTTCGGATTTACGTTAATTACAAATGTTTTATCGCAAATTTTATATCGACTTGAATCTTCTTGAATTGAAAAATGTATTTTTAATCTGTATAGGCCTTAACATATACAGTTATTAAATGCACATACTTGGTGTAGCATCCATAACTGTGATGTTGTCCTATGGAATCCAGATGAAAATGTCCGAGCAGTTAATTTATTAGAACGTGTTGTGTATTTTGCCTTGCTAAACATAAGCGTAGAACAACATTGCCGATTAACCTCACTCAATGCGTATGTGAATTTGGTGGATACAAAATTATAAATCAGAGGGTTAAGCGCATGGTTCAAATAAAAGCATTTTCTTGTTAAATATATCAACAGTAGCATATTCTCTAGACCTAGCTCTGCTTTAGACAGTATATCTTCGAGTTGTGAGAGGTGATAAACGTTACCAGAAATAACTTAACTGCTGAAAACGTTTCCCTTAAAAAAACACTAAAATTAATATGATACGATATTTTGCAATGTTGATATTATTCGCAACTTTAAACTGTAGTATGATGCCTTCATTTCCCTCTACAATGAATGTGTCACTTATATAGTCATTTGGGTGTAAATCCGTTTTATTCTTGCTAGTATAAGTATTTTATAAATTTGCTAATATTATTGTGTAATTATTAAATAAATGTAATTAAATTGAAAACAAAGTCAAGTGTGAAATATATGTATGTCTAATGTTCCATTTTAGATTCCAATGTTTATTTCAGTAATGAAGACATGATCTTGGTGCCAACATATTGTTTGTTATGATATGATTTGATCATGAACTTGAGGTATTAATAAATGTAAAAGCTAATTTCGAACTTCGAACCAATTTATTTAAGTTACCAGCACATTTTCGCGATCCGTTACTTTCACAGGCAGTACACTCCAATCTACTATTTTAGCAGTTTTATTGCAAGCTAACGAAATGAAAACTCGTTTCACATGCTGTCTTCCAAAAAGGTATTGGAAAACCAACTACCATAATTTGCAATTCGACAAGGCTTGAGCGTAGTTATGAATTTGTCAATCAGACCAAATTTTTGTTTGACACTGTCTTTGATTAGCAAACCTTACGCAAAGGTTTGAACTGCAAAATATTTCTTTCCCGGCACAAACATACACAACAAATAAGAAATCAGTAGTGACAGAACGCGTACTACAATTAGGAGAAGAAGAAGAAGTAGTACTAGTACACGTAGTACATGGATGACACAAGTTTTCAAAGTGTGTGTAAAAAAACATAACAACTAGTGTTCTTCGACTGTCGTCAACAAACTGTGTATCGAACGTCATTAAAAAACACGTAGTGTACTAAAAACATATAGTACAGCCAATACCGCCGTTGTTAGCGGCGATTGATTTGGATAATTTGTATTTAGGCATATTTGTATCTATAAAAAAATCATGAAGATTTAGCTGACACTAAACTTGTTCAAGACTATCCGATAGCTGAAAACTAGCCACGATTTAGATATCTCATTCAGTTCATATACGTATACAGTATACGCCTCAATGTTCAGTTTATTTTAAAAAAAAAGCTGTGCTCCATCACTCAATTGTTCATTTATAATTATGTTAAATGCCATCAAATTACGATTTACATTTAAATTTAATTTTCTGGAAGTTATTGAAGTAATTGAAACTTGAAATTAAAACATGAAATTTATATATTTTGAATAATCGTACGTATACGTAAGTTTTGCAATGGTACAGCCATTCACAAAATCATGTAAAATTAAATATTTTTGAACAACGCATTGATCTTTGTAGCTTCTCTTTTTAAAAAGACAACTATCACTGAAATAACATATACAATTATGTTCAGGCATAGGAATCCAATTATCTGATTAACATTCGAAAAATGCAACAATATAAATATAGATAATAAGACTTCAACTTCAGATACACTTTCAATAGTGAAATCCACATTCCAATTATGACTAATTAAAATGAAAGTTTTTATGTCGAATTTAAATACCATGGCCGTATATATTTAATAGTAAACACCACCACTGTTTGACTATGTTGCTTGCAGCCATTTAATCTCACAATTGACTCAATGCATGTATGCCACGGCTTGTGAATCCGTCGAAGAACTGACTGTATCATTGTAAGTGCCAATTTTATGTATATTTTTATCACTAGAAGATTGCGATGATGTATTGGTATGAAAAACGTCAGTTCAAATCTAATTTTCTTTGTAAAAGCCATTGTTATTGTTTTTTTGTTTTTTTTATAATTATAACTTTTAGTAACTCTGATATATTTACTTATTCATACCATTTTGATAAAAATAACCAGAGGGTTTAGGCATTTCTTTAATAAATTGGATAATCTTTTCTTTCTACGGGCTAAGTTGACATTTTATTATCAATACAATCGGACTCGAAATTATAAATTTCATAAATAAAACAGAACTATCATTAGGTAGCATTTTCCTTATGTCGATGTACCGAATTGCAGCTTCATATGTCTGTCTAGTAACAGCACCAGACAATACCAAACTACCGGCATCTTTTCAGAATCTCATAACACCGGTTAGACATTTTCATTTAAGTTGTATAGTATAACTAATAAAAGGACCTAAGGAGTGGTCTGGATGCTAACTGGATTATTTCTTGTATTTTTTCGGAAGACTGTAAAGGGAAGAAACAGGTATATGAGTTGGTTTATCTGAAATTGATAAAAAAAAACACTAGTAATGGTAACAGTAGTAGTGCAGAAGCAGCACCAGCACCACAAGCAGTAGCAGTTGTAGTAGTTGTTGTAGAAGTAGTAGTAGCTGCAGCAGTAATAGTAGCACTACTATAGTAGTAGTCAAAATGCCGACATTGGTGCGTGATTGTTGCGAGTAGGGTCGATTGTGTTCACGCTATTTTACACGCACGTGTTAGTGTTCACGTCACATTAAGATGTTCATTCGGATGAAATTCCATGCAATCAACACACATTTTTTCTTCTGGTTCTACGCAGAGGAGGGAAGCCCATATTTTTTAATTTTTTTTTTATGTTATATGCTATAATAGAGACAAGGAGTTCAACTTCGTGTGCCGTAAAACTATACCATCTTTACTGTAAACCATGTAACAGAACAATTTTAACGAATCAACTACACACCGGTTTTTTCGAAAGCTAATATATTACTTTATCAGGAAAAATTAATATCAGTACCATTGATCCAGCAATATATTTAACGCTATTGACATTGAAACATGATTCAATTATCGGGTAAATAATGTTTTAGTTTGGTGTTTAACATACAAATGATGATTGTGTTGACTTGTATGATCGTAACTCGCAATACTACTACTACTACTATTACTATTACTACTACTACTACTACTACTA
>VMBQ01006132.1:52781-73905 GCA_007657795.1 Dreissena rostriformis | reverse complement strand
CTCTCATGATATCATCAATATAGAGAAATTACATGTTATATGGCAATTATCACAATAATATAGGATCAAGTATAACATCTTTTTCATCAAAAGATTGTTTGGGTAGCAGTATATACTAATACATTCACATCTGCGAGAATTCCAATGCAAATGACGGGAGTTTGATTCCCCTTTATTTAAACAATACAGGGCTTGGGCTTGCAGTGTCTTGTCAAAGAACACTCACATGAGAAATAATCCCAGTGCAACCAGGTTACAAATCCTACAAGCGATAGAGGATGGTTACCTGTGTCTGTGAAAAGTTCCTTTGACTTTACAAAAAATGTCTTACTAACTTCATATAAAAGTACATTGAAAAGGTAAAATGTTTTCATAATAAATGGACAATTAGAATCATACCTTTATTTTCACGTTGACCAAGGACAGTATCTGAAGAATGGGTACTTGAAGTTGAAGGTCTTTGATGAGCGATTACATCATCCACTGACTGTTGGGGATCAGGAACACCCGAATCACTGTCACTTGCAGGCAAAGGACAGGTTGGTGGTAACAAACCTAAAGTTAATAGAATCTACCTTAGAATCCTCATAATACATATTTACACTAACAAGTAAGGTATTGTATTTTTGTCACTCAAAATAATATTCCATATGTAACAGATGACATGTCTGTCCCATAATAATTTTAGATATAACTATAGGATAAACATATTTAAAAAAAAATACACACATTACCATATTCATATTTAGTATATGTTCATGCACTCAATATGTAAAGTGTCTCCCTTTCTATGCAATCGTCAGTTGTTCATAGTCTTCTCACAGTAATCAAAATCTCATAATCAGCTTTTTTATAGATGGTGTACTTGTATTTCCATATGATCTAATCCACCAGTAATCTGACAATTACCTTGCTGAATACTGGGAATTCCTGTCTTTCCACTGGTTGGTTTTTGGGCTGCTAATGGCTTCCCAACAGGTGGCTTTTGGGCTGGCAATGGCTTTCCAACAGGTGGCTTTTGGGCTGGCAATGGCCTCCCAACAGGTGGCTTTTGGGCTGCTAATGGCTTCCCAACAGGAGGCTTTTGGGCTGGCAATGGCTTTCCAACAGGTGGCTTTTGGGCTGGCAATGGCTTCCCAACAGGTGGCTTTTGGGCTGGCAATGGCCTCCCAACAGGTGGCATTTGGGCTGGCAATGGCTTCCCAACAGGTAAACCGACATCCGATAACAAGGCTGAAATAGTATACTTGTTATTGTTCAGTCTCTGTACACCAAAGTCACCAATATCCAATAAATATACTAAGACTGAACACTTTCGCTCATCAGAGATGCCATACAACATGTTTGTGTCAGACACAATAAGAAAACATGGGCTTAAAATGGTAAATTGTCCATATTGGTCTTAAGTTGTCTGTAAAGTCTTGTTTGTGTGTTTAAATACAATTTGTTACAGATACCATAACAAAATGGCTGCCAGCTGTAGTGAGAGTTTGGAAACTCGTTTGTTTTTAAGTGTTGGTGGTTTATATTGCAATAATACTCGATACAATTATCATTTTAACCACAATTTAAGCAATATATTTATGTTTTGTGGGACTTTACCTGTTTNTTTTTTTTTAGGGGAAAATCATTTTTGGGGGAAAAATTTCTATCAGAGGGGAAACAAATATCTAGGGGAAAGGGCCGAAATTCGGCGGGTCTTTCAGAAGGAAAAAAAACCCTGTTCGTAGACTTCCTTCGTGAAGGCATCATGGGAAATCTCCCTCCACCAGTTCTTGGCCGCCAGACTTACTAGTATGCTTGACGTAACCATGGAAACCTGAATGCAATCATAGTGCAGTGTAACTATCAGCAAGACTCATACCTTTTAATGGAATCAACTCATTTTTTTGCTGATCTTTTTATTAAAAATAAACAAGATGTGTTTGTGAAACACTATGTCCCCTTTTGAGCGATTTTGACCCATTTATTTGATCTTTGACCTTGAAGGATGACCTTGCCCTTAACCTTTTACCACTCAAAATGTGCAGCTCCATGAGATACACATGCATGCCAAATATGAAGTTGCTATCTTCAATATTGCAAAAGTTATGGCCAATGGCTGGCAATGGCTTCCCAACAGGTGGCTTTTGGGCTGGCAATGGCTTCCCAACAGGTAAACCAACATCCGATAACAAGGCTGAAATAGTATACTTGTTATTGTTCAGTCTCTGTATACTTAAGTCAGCAAAATGTCCAATAAATATACTAAGACTGAACACCTTCGCTGATCAGAGATGCCATACAACATGTTTTTTGTCAGACAAAATTAGAAAACATGGGCTTAAAATGGTAAATTGTCCATATTGGTCTTAAGTTGTCTGCAAAGGCTCTTGTTTATGTGTTTAAATACAATTTTACACCATTATAAACATGATTGCAGTTTTTTTCAGCAAATGTTCACTTATTCATGATCCTAAAAGTTGCAAATGGGTATTAGCCAAAGGAAGCTTGTCTTGCCCAAGATCATTACCCCATGAACGGCTAAGTCCCAAATTAAACGGCGATAGAATTTAACATTTCATGATAGACTTTACTTTTTAATATATTATCCCATCCTGCTTAATTATCCAAGTTAAAAATGTATCCTGATCCCAAAACCTAATTGCATGTAAAGGCAGTTCTTACATTTTAAATTAATCTAAATAAGATGATACCTTTTCGTTGAGCAGAGATTGTTGGTACAAAGAGCTCCCGAAATGACAATTTTCGTGCGTTCTAAGCATCAACCTCACTTGTGCCTAAAAGCAACAAAATGACATTTAACTTTCATATTTATCCTTATAATGTTGATATGAAGAGTGAAATAAATGGTCAAAGGTTAAAGATCATGGCATAAAATCCCATATCAAACACTGAAATTCAACAGAGTTCATATGATTAAGGTGCGGCTTGAGTCCTACTCCTTAAGAATAACATTACAAGAAAATCTTTCTATCAGGAATTTGCTACCAGGTGATTTTACCTTGACCTCTTTACTAGTTTTCACAATGTTATCAGGGAGCAAAAAAAGCCTATCATAGTGCACATATAAGGGTTAATGTTAATTTTGAACTTGTCCTTGTTCAAGATAGTTGTCAAGATTTGTCTCATCCAAGTTAAAAAATGTATTCTGATCCCATAGACTAATTGCATGTTAAGGAAGTTCTAAAATTTCGACGTCATCTAAATAAAACAATACCTTTTCGTTGAGCAGAGATTTTTGGTACAAAGATCTCCCAAGACGATGATTTTGGTGCATTCTTAGCGTCAACCTCATGTGTGCCTGAAAGCAACAAAATAACATAATAAAATTTAACTTTCATATTCATCCTTTAATTAATAATATTGATATGAAGAGTGAAATTAAAGGTCAAACGTTAAAGATCCTGGAACAAATTCCCATATCATACTGTTCAGCCACAGACTTAGACTCAGCGGGGTTTTTTAACATTATTGGGCAAGACATCAAATAGAAACTTCAAGTACACAATTTGTAGATGCTTAATTCAAATATATTCCTATAACTTCGTGCAGCCTTACATGTTCGTGCATTACTTGATGACGTCGNATTTTCTTTAAAAAGAGAGTTCTTAAAAAAATCTCGGATCCCAAAAGGTACCAGTCAGACCATTCTAGTGATAATATTGGATTATGTGCAGACTGTACAGGCTAATCTGGACAGACACTTTACCCACATGCAATAGGGCCAGTTTTCCCAAAACGAGACTCATTTCATCAAAAGATATCACAAGACTCCTACCAGCAGCCTTATTCACGTCCTTGCCCTCTGGATTGCTGCTCTCTGGGTCCTGAACCTTAGACACTGGAGTAAGAACATATCCATGCCAGCTATAATCGTGACAATATCACCTGGACCTGAAAATATACAATATGTAGCAGTATGGATCTAATAGCCCAGCTTAACCATTGCTCCAGCAAAAAAGTTGCTTACTGGCTTCTGACCATTTGTCTCTGGAGTAAATACATATTCTAGACCTGCTATTACAGTACTTATAACACCTTGACATGAAAGCATATGGCCCGCATCATGCGTAAATGGGTCTTATGCTATATGCGGCCGGAGTAGTTTTTCCGGACTAGCCTGCGCATTTACACAGACTAGTCAAGAGCTACGCTATCCACTTATGAGACTGCAAAACTTTGACTTTATAGCCGACACAGCAATGGATTTGTTTGTTCAAATTAGGGGCCGGTATTCGGCCCCATTCCCAATGGAAAAAAAGTATATAATTTTCCCAAGTGGGACCAAAAATTTCTATTGAAGGTTTCGAAAAAAGATCTAAATATTTAGTTCATCTCCCATCCACCTCTGTAAGTTGTACCTTAGTGAATATCCTATTGAAAACACGTTTATTCTCAATTTTGAAACATTTGTAAGCAAAAAAAACAACAACAACAACAATAATTTCCCAATTTTAGTAAATACGTCGCGATTTTTTCAAATTCAAAGTGACCGGGCCCCTTCCCAAATGCTGAAAAAATCTATTGCACTGAAACTCCTGTCCTGACAGAGCTACTGCACTTGCTGGTATGCAGCTATGATGGCCGAACATGGAATAAGACCCATTTTCGTATGATGGCTGAGTGGTCTAAGCGATAGACTTTTACTCCAGAGGTCAGTGGTTCGAGCCCAGTTGAGGGTTACTTTTTCTTTCTTTAATTTTATTATTTTTTTTTACTGGAGCTTTTTAGATCCAATATTTACATTTATCTATATAAAGCATTTAATGACAAACTTCAATACATGCACAAATTTGTGAAAAGGCCCCTTTTAAGTAACTCAGAGAATGCTGTTTGCTACTCATAAGTTACTTTAAGATATAAAATGAAGCCTTTAGAACTTGAAGCTAGTAAAAAAAAGGTCTTACATTTTATTTGAATTTTTAAGTGAGTACAAATGCGTCAAATACCGTATCTGAGTGGTAAAGGGTTATGACAAAAGACCCCAACAATACATACGAGTGACTGCCCCGTCCCCAGCCCCAGACTTCTGTGAGTGGTCAATACGTTCAAACTTGTTCATGGAAGGTTTGCTGATACGGTTGATCTGGTCATTCAGCATCACAAACTCCACAACTGACTTGGATTGCTTGGGGGCCATCCTAGGGTTCAGCTTACCCTTGAACTCCACGACCTGAAAGATATCCCAAGAACTGTAACTCGGGGCTTGCGGGGATATTAGTCAACTGTTCACAGTAGGTTGCCCAGACGGGCAATTTTCTTTAGAACTTTGGTTGCTCGTGCAAATTATACGGAGCCAACAACCAAGTTCATTTTATAATTATATAAGAGTAACTTTATAAAAACCAAGGTCACAGTGTCCTTGACCTTTAACCTAGTGACCTCAAACCATGTTTGATGGTAGATCTCAATGAGATGCATGCACATATGAAGTTTAAAGAACATAGAACAAAGAGTTTTCATTTTATGAGCAAGGTTAAAGTTTTGGGACAGACACACACATACAATGACAGACAGACAGACAGGCCAAAAACAATATATCCCCAGATCATTCGATCAGGGAGCATACAAAAATAAGACAACAATTAAAGCATTGCTGACATGTCTCATTGCAGAAAAGCCCTCTGATTAGCTTGAATGCTCTTTTTTTTAAATGATAAAACATGGGACATATTTCACACTTATCTAAAAACGTTAGTTGCCTGATAGGACTGCCAAATTTTGAAAATTGAATTGCCCAGGTCAAGGTCACAATGAAAATAATTAAGACTTAACCCTGTATTTGATGTATTTGATAAACACCTAATGCAGTGTTGCTAGTTAAAATTATTCCAAATAGTATCATTATAGGTCCTGTAAATTCATATTATATGTTACGGGTGGCTTAGGAATGGTCTGTCAAGGCGTCTTACAAAGTTAAATGATATGGTGGACATTATAACCATCTAGGTCACGTAAGATTGAACCATATCAAAAATGATAAAACTAGTTTAAATATACAAACGACCCTTTCTGCCCTAACTTGATTTTTGCTTAGAAGAGCCTTCCTTTAAACAAAAATTCTATACAACTGAACACAGGTGTTGGGCGCGTGGCCAAGTCACTTTAACACTCTCAATATGTCACAATTTATCACAAAAAAAATAATTAAAAAAATCTTATATAATATAAACTGTATGTATATATATATATATATTATATCAGATTTTTTTTTTTTATAAATTTTTTTGTTTTATGACATATTGAGAGTGTTAAAGTGACTTGGCCACGCGCCGATCACCTGTGCAACTGAAAAGTGTCATCACTGATGAGCATGTGTGGACTGCACAGGATAATTTGGGATTGACTTTACCAAAAGCATTCAACCCTATTTTCCCAGAGCAAGGCTCAAACATACCTCACAGAGAGAGCTCACGTCAGTCTGTATGGGCTGGAGGCGTGTCTCAGACTCCGGTCTGACAGCACCTCTATCTTCCACCTTGGATACGCTGGAATCTAGCATTTGGACTTGGTCCGGCTCTGATTCGTAAAGTGATGGTGGTGCTTGTTCCCTGGACTCCTGCAATTGCATTTCGCTACATGCCAATTCACTTGGTGTAGTTGTGTTTTGTTCAGATTCTGTAATTTTTCCTGTGCTTGTGGCAGGATTTGTGACAGATTTTGAGGAATTCACTAACTGAACTGCATCACTGTTTGGTATGGCAGGCAGCTTCTTGGTCTTTGAGAAGTCCCACTGACTTCTTTAATGTCTCATCTTTCTTTATGTTTTCAACTCGTACAACCTTTTAAAAGATCATACATACTTTTTATACTATTGCAAATCAACAAATGCTTTTTTAGACTAGAAACAAGTGAGCTGATTCTGCAGCAGGTGTTGTAATTTGTTAAGCTACTTTAGGTGGTTTAAAAATAGATGAAATCACAAAAAGCCGTAAAACGTAAGAAATCATTAAATGTCACACATGATAATTGGAGAGCTAGCTCAGAATGTTGTGTACAATTTTAAAGCAGCTATCAAACAAGGTGTTCAATTAATTTTTGGAATTTATAGTAACTTAAAAGGCAATTTTTAACTCAAGTTGAAAACATAGAAACAAGAATTTTTGTTTGAAGTACTATGTTATGGTCAACTAGCAAATAAAAGGCTTAATATTAATTTTATTTACAATGTTATGGGACATTTTGTAATTCATTTTTCACAGCCCATACTTGAATAAGTGAAAATCTTATTAAACAAATGAGCTTTAAAAACTTCTTAAGAATAGACTTATTTTCTCTTGAAATGCAAACCGAGCTCTGCAGAACATGATGTTACATTTTTGTATTATTTTCTTTATTTTTTTTTACAATAACTTTCAGTATATTAGCCTTGTTCTGGGAAAACTGGGCTGAATGCATGTGCGTAAAGAGTTGATTTTGGTTTAGAAGAGACCTTCTTTAAAGGGACTGTAAACCACGAATGACGAAAAAAGAAAGTTATAAAATACCGTATTTTTTACAATTATTAGTTAATATTGATTAAAATACCACGACTGGTATATTACATTACTTGAAAAAAAAATTCATATTTTCAGTATATTCGGTAATAAAATTTCGTGATGTGAAATCTTAAAAATAGGTGACATAACGATATACACACTATAAATAACGCAAGTAGATTGATCATTTTATATATAAAATATATACAATTCACTACGCATGCACAATTTGCATTCCTGGGTTTACCACGTGACGATGAATCATGTATTTTTGTATTTATTTATTTTTACTGGCTATGCATACCCAGTAAAAATAAAAAAATACAAAAATAAAGTAAAAATAAAAAAACAACTTTGTTCAAGTAATTTTATATACCAGTCGTGATATTTTAATCAATATAAACTAATAATTGTAGAAAAATACGGTATTTTAGAACTTTTCATTTTTCGTCATTCGTGGTTTACAGTCCCTTTAAACAAACAATTCCATAAAAGCAGAATTTGTCGTGTTTACTGCATAGGCTTATCTAGGATGACACTTTATTAACAAGCATAAAGCCCAGTTTTGCCAGAAATAGGCTCATATGTGTAAAGCTTGATTAACACATACCTGAATGGCCCCATAGTTTGAGTTGCTGGCACTGCAATCAGCTGGCTTGCCCCTGTTTATGATCTGTGAGACAAAATGGCCGGGGTTTTCCTCTTGACAGCTACATTGACTACTGTGTCCTGCTTAGGGACTGTGGGGCATTTGGACGTCGAAACAACCAAAGTTTTCTCAGAAATAATTGATGGTATAGGAACAAAGTGTTCCTGAGACGTTCCAATATTTTTTTTTATTTTCAGCTCTTTTATTTAATGAAGAAAAAATAGGTGGTACTCTTTTCTGAACAACTTTCTCGTCTTTTGGAATGGTAATGACTGTTGTGTCTTTCTTGCTAACTTGCTGATATACTATTTCTTTACCTGCATGTTTGCTAACTTTTAGAAGATGCTCATTTTCTTCAGTTGGCACAACAATAACAGAGTCTTCAGCACTATCATTTTCAGCACTTCTTGACGGAATGAGTTTCATGGACTCCAGAGAAGATACTTGTTTCACAGTCATAGTGTGTTGTAACCCTTTTCTTGTTGTTTGCCCCTGACCATAAAACTGCCCAGGTTCAATGCTCTCTATGATTTTTTTAGGCTGAACTAGAGTACAACGTGTTCCTTTCAATACAAAATCTGTTTGTAACTGCTTGGATTCCGAGGGGTTACATTGCACCATATCTTCTGATTGTTCCATGAGTTGTATCTGAGCATCTTTGTCAATATTCGTTTCCTCAGTAACTACTTCTTCAAGTATCTCACAGACTGGCGACCTTAAATTGAGTGAAACACAACTACAGATGAGCCTTGTTCAGGGAAAGCTAGACTCAATGCATGTGCGTAAATTGTTGTCCTTGATAGCCTATGTGGAATGCAAAGGCTAATCTAAAATGACACTTTTAGCACATGCATTTAGCCCAGTTTTACCAGAACTAACCTCAAATGTATCAGTATAACGGGTCTTCAAGGTAATTTACTTGATAGAAGCTTATGAACATATTTGTTCTTGTGATAAACTTTGATCAGAAAAACAAACAACTGTCATGCATACTTGTAGTACAGAAAATGTCATACGTTGCATTATGAAGAGAACGATAAGCCCTGAAGCTCTCACCTGAGATTTAATTACACCAATTGTTAAAGACATGACTTGGTGACGTTCACTTTGCTTACATATTGTCAACACATTTTGACTAAGTTTCATTTAAATAGAGTCCTTAATGTGGATTCTTGAGTGGTAACAAGATTTTTTCTTAGATTTGACATGGTGACCTATTCTTTGAACACAACTAACCCAGATTCAAACATAGCCTAGATATTGTCAAGATGAACATTCTGACCAAGTTTCAACAATATTAAGTAAAACATGTTGCATCTAGAGGTAAGGAACTATATGTTGATGACACACAACACACAACGCGGGACACAATAGATCAAAATAGCTAATTTTACCCTTGAGCACTTCTTGCTCAGATGAACTTGAAACTGTAAACCTAACAGCTGTAGCCATATGAACAGCATACACTATTTGTTTACATTACATTCAAAATTTAAAATTCACAGAAGAGTGAGAAATGATTGATAGGGAAAATCTATCAGTACTATTTTACAGATACTATGTTATTTTGTACATATTTTGTTTTACAATTAAAATTGTTAAAGGACTCAATTTGACTTGATTTTTGGTAAGAGACTGTGAATTTTATAACTTAAATAGTTGCAGGCGTGACTTTATAATGTTTGTCAAGCGTTTGTAGCCATATATTTGACCTTTGACCTTGAAGGATGAACTTTCACCACTCAAAATGTACAGCTCCATGAGATACACATGCATGCCAAATATCAAGTTGCTAATTTCAATATTGCAAAAAGAGGTGGTGGTGGCGGTAGACAGGGGTGGTCCCTAGGGCTGACCTTGGGGAGGTCCACCCTTGCCGGTTGAAGGATTGAAAGACTTCTGTTCCGGATTGGGTTTGCCCTTTCTCCAAGTTTGGTTAACAGACGGCTGCCGATTGGAAGATGGTCTGTTTTGGAAAGGTGGCCTGTAAGGGGCCAGACGTGGAACAGAAGAACGCTTTCAAGGGAAACTGTTCCTTTTAGCATTCTTGGCCGGCGGGGCTNAAACAGGCTAGCAATACAATTCCTATTGAAAATAAAATTTTGATGATCCAGATAGCCAATTTCGTATACGAAACTAACATTTACAGTGCCTTTACATTAGATATGTATCGCTACATGTTCCAGAACATGACACTGCGAGGTTGTTTTAGACTTATTGGGCAGAGAAAACGGTATTTCTTCACATGTGCGTTGTTCAAGAAGTTGTCCGTGTATAAGGGCCATGTCCGTGCTCAATATCAATCGTCAAAACCAATCGAAACTCAACTTTACCTTGAAAATAACGCCATGAGCAATCGAGTTATCCATTTTTGGTCAACCAAAATGCGTCCACATGAACAACTGGTACTTCAACAGTGCTAATTAGTGTGGAAACAGTGATATTATTGTCTGTCCGTGTACAATGTCAATTGACGGTTCAGGAAATCGCGAAATATTCCATGAGTTATCTCCACACTCAGACCAACCAGAGGAAAACGGTTGATACTCGCTGAAACCGCTTCGGGCTTGCCCTATCTTAGGCGTCATCCGATTAAAAACAAGTAAGTAATAAGAGAGATGAACCTGTTTGAACACTCAATTTCGGCATCGAAGCGAGAGATCGGCGGCCATTTTTTCTCAACTCTGACCACGTGATTCCCCACATTGATGATGCGATCCTTGCTTTGAATTTGTCATAAAAAATGTGTGCAAGATGTAAATAATACACTGCAATCGAGTATTAATGACATGTGAATGATGCACACAGTGCATTTCAGACCCAACTAAAATATTAGACTGGTTCCAAACATGCCTTGTCAAGCAGATCCATGGTTAATTGGTAACACACTGGTGCCAGAACTCAAGGGTCGCAGGTTCTATCACAGTCAAATCGCTTGACGCGAAATCAATTCATGGAAAATCACATGTAAAAAGGATGGGCTGTGAATAAATCCGAATGCTATTATGTGTAATTGTACATCAATTGATTAGTTTCTTTTTTATTTTATTTTACAGTTAACCACTGCACGGATGCCGAGGGCATTATCAGTGTACTCAACATGAAGGCATATTGTTGCCCTTAATTTGCAGGATTACTTTAAACATGTTTTTTGCGCATTCTTCCTTTGGTGTGGAGTTCTCTACGTGTTCTTGTTCTACTTGTAAGCCGCGTTTTGTACTTGTGTTTTTGCATGAACACATGTCTATTGTGTGTTGCACGTTTTATGTAGATTGCTTGTTCTACCTTTGCTGTTGTGTTTTAACCTGTTTTATATTGAATGTTCATGTGGTATTGCGTGTTTAATGTTTTTGCTTTTTTTTTTACTTGTGGTTGAAAGTTTTACCTATGGAGTTGTGTGTTCTAATTTGTTATTGCATGATGTACCTGTAAATTGCATGTTGTGTAGTATTATTGTTAACATAATAATACTGTGTCCTGCATTTGGTAGTACGTTTTAACCTTTACATATTGTTTCATACCAATGGCATGCTTGCTAACCTTTCCATATCACTTTCTTCCTGCCTTTTTTGTTGTTACCTGTAAATTTGCTTGTTCTACCTGTGTTCACCATTACATGTGACACTCCATTTGAGCCAGACATCATAGAGATACTCCGGAATGCGCTAGACTTTGATAAAAAAATAATAAGCTATTACATGGGTGCAAACAAAGGAGGCATATTTTAAAATCATATTCCCTATCAACCTTTATTATTGAAAATGAAACTATCATGGGTGGGTATAATGAGTGAGCATTGTTTGTATCACTACCTACATATAAGATAGGTTATCCCAGAGTTGTTGAGATCTGGAAAACACCGGTAGTTTTGAAACCTATTTGAACACATGCGATGTTAGGTTTAACAACTTCATTGATACGGGAGGCGGTAAACTACAACGGGCGAGGCATGGTATGGTATTGAGCAAGGGGGGGTTAGAGGGTTATGGTTAGGGTTAGTGTTAGGGGTCGGGTTAGGGTTTGGGTAAACCTAAACCCAACCCTAACCCTAACCCGACCCCTAACCCTAATCCTTACCCTAACCCTTTTTTGGGTTATCACCCCTATACCATGCCTCGCCCGTTGTAGTTTACCGCCTCCCCATTGATACACAATAATAAGAAACCTATGAAGTATGCCCATTTATTATAAACATCGAAAGCATATTTTATGCTAATCAAAACATAAGTATATTAATTAAACATATACAAACAATCAAGTCCGATTACATTGATCTGTGATAATTATGAAAAATACTAATAAACAAAAACATTTATGTACAACATCAGTCTTTAGAATTGCAATTTTCACAAAATAACAACAAGGTTCAACAAAATAAATGAAGGCCAATTGGAATTTATGATATCTATCAGGAATGTCAGACGGCAAATGGACGTTTTTTTAATATAAATGGATGAATGCATTTCAAACTGCTTTATCTGCTTAATTTCACAGTCATTAGTCAACTTGCAACCATAAAAAAAAATAAAAATGGGTTGAATTATACACAGATGGTATTTCACCGACTGGGAGAATGCTTTCCAATTCTACTATTGTATATATATTAAATTATTTATTTATTATTTGATTAATTCTATAATTTACATTTTTTAATTGTCCGACTAAACTTCAAAGAGCATTTACTTATATGCACAAGTCTTCAATGCAGTGATAGGTGGAAAAGGATCATACAACTACATATCTGTAAAACATGTGCCAAATACTCAAGAATAGTACAGGACTGTGCAATGACCACAGTATTGGTTTATAATAACACTAATAGGCAAATATTTGACCTCCTTATATCCTACAAGTACAAATATTTAGTACATATATTGTGTAAACGGTACTCATCCTATCCAAATACAAGCAAGTGCACACATATCATACCAGAGCCTTCTCTTCTATTTGTCTTACTGACAGAACAGATTTATCTGCATACAAATGAGGTAAGCATTTTAGTAAATAAAGACGACTGAATTATACACACAAAATTTGACTAGAAAATCTAGCTTATGACTTTGATATTTTTTTCTTCAGATTTGGGTTGCAAAATCACAAATGGTTAATATATAAACAATTGTAGAAACAAACAGAGACTTAAAGAAGTTGCAACTTATATAAACATAACATAACAATTGCACACATTTTGATATGTAAAAAATTCACGTGCTTAAAGCTTAGAAAAAATTCAATGTAGACATATTTACAGAGAAATGGTAAGTTCAAATAACACATGAACCAGAAACCCATATTTTGCCAAAACAAGAGGGCAATGATGGCCATAAATTGCACACCAGTTCAAGGTACGTGTACACCTTTTGTCCAAAAAGTGTGTCTTATATTCGTGAAATTTTGGTAATCAACACAAATTTTCCTTGAACATTTTCATTTATACAATTTCATTAATCATTTAAATCATTAGACAACTATGAAAAAATGAAATTATGTACATATGCATACAACAGAGTGAAAAACATGCTATTCACTGGTTATGAGTAACCTTGACAGATTGCATTATCAATAACACCTGATACAATAATGACAAAATCAAATATACCACATAAGCAACAAACAACAGCATGTGTATGTATCAACATTTCAAACATGAAATACAGTCCATGAATAACTATGATATGAATTGAACACATGCATAAATTCTGTTTACCAGAAGAAAAAAAAACTTTCTACGGACAATGAAATTGTATCACAAATGTTTTTTTAATATTTGCTAAATAAGTAACAAAAGTTTTAGGATATAACATCACTGAAAAACGGGACACACGGTTTGGCAAAAGATGAGATTCATCAATAATGTATGTTGCGTCCATCAAGAAGGAAGGGGGTCAAGGTTGGTGGTCTCAGCACACGGCTTGCGTGGTGAGCTCTGACACGTCAAGGGTGCGGATGCAGTTGTTGTTGACTGGTTGTTTTTCATTGTTGTAGACTGGTGCTGGCGCGGGGGCCTGAGTGGGGCTGTAGTTCACTCGGCCGGATTTAACTGTTGGGACTGAAAAATAAAATATGCTGTTACTCAGTCATAAGTCTACCTGCTCATAAGTCGGGGGTATGAAGTAGTTTGAAAATTTGCCATTTTGTGCATGTTCATTTCATAAATAGGTCAAAATCACTATCATAGAATTATCTACTGAAATTGATCATAAATCTTTAATGAACCTGACAGATTATTGAAACATGTTGACAAGCACTGTCCAAAATTTTTTTTAAAAACTTTTTACAAAAAACAATAACAAAAAAACTTGAAATTTACATCAATCACTTAATTTTTATGAACAAATATTAGAAGAACTACAGCGAAAAAAAGGAAACTATAGAAAAATATATCAGAAAATACTGTTTATCTTAAAACTACATTTATTACTTTATTTCATTATATGAGATGTGTTTTTTTTTATACAGTATACTTTTCTACATAATTCTTATCACTGAGATAAAGGTGTAAAAACTTTTGGTATTGTGAAATTAACAAGATTTCCGCGGTTGGAGACATATGCCCAAAAATAGGGCCTTGATTTTCACACTTTTTGTGACAGGGACCTTTGAACTTGTGACCGCAATTTTAATAGGGGTCATCTACTGTCAAGGCCAATGCACATGTGAAGTATCAAGCCAATCGGTCATTCCGTTTACAAGTTATTGATCGGAAACGAACTGATGTACTGACAGACCGACAGACAAACAGACAGAACGACACCCAGCAAAACAATATACCCCCTCTTTTCCGAATGGGGGCATAATAAATGGATACCGATTAGTTAAAAAATAAAAATTCATTGATGTTAATTTCATTATTTGATTACATGATACGTTGCCTCTAGTGATGATGTTTAATAATGTATAAACTATTCATATACAAAACTGATTATATTTACAGTATATATTCTTACATAATCCATCTTGGTGACTAAGTGTGGCCATGCTTATGAAAATGATTTGTTTTCAGCCTGGTCTATTTATTTGAGCCTTGCTCTGGAAAATTGGGGCTTAATACATATGCGTAGTGTCATAACAGATAAGCCTTTGCAGTCGCAGAGGCTAATCAGGGATGACACTTTCTGCCTTAACTGGATTTTCGCGAAGAAGAGACTTCCTTTAAATACAATAACAGCGGAAAGTGTCATCCCAGACAGGCTAATCAGGGATGACACTTTACAAATATGCATTAAGCCCCATTTACATTGAACAAGGCTAATTTTCACTTATAAAAGAACACAACCCAATTAAAGCAAAATAATTACGAGTGCCTGTTTTTTTAATGCAAATTTACAGAATGCAGAAGCCATTTATTGAACAAAGAGTCAGCTTATCTACCACAATCAAATCAGATATAACCAAAGCTTAATTTTCAATTGCATCAGCAGGAGAGAACTCTTGAGCTTTGATCTGAGAAAACAGGGTTTAATGCATGAGCATAATGTCGTCCCAGACACTTTTCACTTTTATGTTATTTTTCAATTGAAGGGAGTCTCTTCTTGGCAAAAATCCAGTCTAGGCGTTAAGTGTCATCCCTGATTAGCCTGTGCTGTGATAAGCACAGGCTTATCTAGGATGACACTTTATGAACATGCATTAAGCCCTGTTTTCTCAAAACGGGGCTTATTTTGTCACAGAGCTGTATTTCAAGTTTTAATGTTAAAAGATGACCTTGATTTTTCAGGTTGTCTCTTGATTATAGCTCATGACACATGCTCTCATATATGGTAACCGTATACACTTAAATACACCCTACGATGAATGTCTACATCAGTCAACATCGAAGAATAATGCATGCATTTAGTACCGATACACGTCCTGAATACGATTTCTGAATAATTAAAACCCCTGACTAACAACACTTGCAGCGTGACTACAACATCACAATAAGCAATGAGCGACTGACTCCTGATCATGCAGTGTTACAGAAGTATGAACTAAAGACATGGATACCGTCATGTAGGTTGTACTTACTCTGGACTTACTCTGATTAGGAACTAGGTAAAGATAGAACATGCATCGGACCATTAGTGAACAGAACACGTTTTGAAAATATTGTCAAAAGCAAATTATGCTTCGTGAAAACAACAGGACGTAAAGTGATTTTCACCTTGTAATTTAGGGATCCTTTTAATGAGCAGGACAACAAATTAACACTGTTAATTTAGTGCAATATATCCAATAGGCAAGTAGTTTACAGGGGTGTGATTTAAGAACCAACTCAGGAGAGGAAACATTTCTATATAGATCCAGCAAAGTAAATAATTATTTGTACAATAAGTTTGACATTGAAAGGGAGGAAAGGAAATCAGCTGAAAGGAGGTAAAAACACACCCCGGGTTTATACTTATATATACAAGTATTGAGTTGTTGACAAAAGCAAAGAAGAAAAGTAATTATTAGCATTAAGGATGTAGTATCGAAGAGTGAAGCAAGCAGTTGGTTATGCAAGTGTTTTAAAGGGCTATTCTTATCCATTTTAATTTCAGTGGCAAACATTAGAACATAATGGTAAATCCCTAAAAAAAATCCTTTAAATCCTTAACCAAACACTCTTTGACAAACAAAAAACTGCAGCAAATCATGTTTTTCAACTAGTCCATGAGAAAAATTGGAGGGTATTATTTGTATTTTCTTCATTATTTTAATATGACACTGCATCATATCGCTAAGCAAGTGTAACTATTGCCTCCAATATTAACCTGACCTTAATGATCTTTATGCATGGGCATATTAAAACAAGACTATTGCCAAGCAATATGGTCCCCTACCAATGAAACTCCACCATTTTCAGCAATATTTCTAGTCTATTTGTTGCCATAGCAACCAGAATTCTTGACGTAGGAACAAAATGAAATGACGTTCATAATCTCCATATTGCCATCTGTCCATGTTTCAAGTTTCATGAAAAAATATGAAGAACTTTTTAAGTTATTTCACCGGTAGGGGACAATAAAATACTGTGACAACGAAAATATTATCATTCGAACTGGAATCTAGAGAAATACATTATACCCAACTAAAATTCTCATAAGCTTTCAATAAACTTATTGAACATGTGCACAAACGAAAAAGGTCGCAAATCTATCCCACTAAAACTACACATGAATACAGGAAACAATTCAACCCTTTCCCGCTCAATAGCAAAGTGAAAATGGCATTATGCAATCAGCATAAAACCAGAACAGCCTGCGAGTAACTCGCAGTCCATTCATGTTTTATGATGTTTGTTGCTCATCAGTACACAAGGTTTTGTAATAAAGCCTTTAAAACTTGAATCTACAGTGGAACCCCTCTAAACCGGTCACCCCCGGGACCGAGAGGAAATTCTGGTTAAAAGAGGATTCCGGTTTAGAGAGGAAACTGACTATTTTACTTTAAGTCTTAGTTATCTTAATTGCCAATTTAAACATCTAAACGCAACTGCTTCAAGAACTCTGCAAATTTTAGAAATTGTAATAAACAATTCAAAATTAAATAGCATTAAGCGTATTTAAATTTAGCATGGCTTTCTACACAAAAAAAACACGCTAAAGAACCCTTTGTTTGTTATCAGTAACTATAATCAGTATTTTCACGTCTATTGATCGATATGTACATCGCAGGCAAAATCTCTTTAAATTGTTTTGCGATTTTTACAATTTGCAAAATATTCGACCACCTTTATTAATTTCACGCGTCTTTAATCCGCTATTCACACGTTTTTGACTCTAGGTCTGAGGTGCAATAAACAGGTCCTGACCGGTTTAGAGAGGTACAATTACGTATGAAATGATCCAATTTTGATCCAAAGAATGACCGGTATTTGGTATTGAGGGGATTCCGGTCTTGAGAAGATATTTTATGCATGGTTTAATAGGGGAAAAAATGGGACCAGACACTTTGTCCGGTTAAAAGAGAATTCCGGTATAGAGAGGATCCGGTTTAGAGGGTTTCCACTGTAGTAAGAAAAGTCTTTTAATAAATTTGACTTTTTAAGGGACTACAAACGCGTCAAAGTGCGTGTCTCAGTGGTAAAGGGTTATGTGCATAATTAATGCTGATAACAGTTTGATAGGTTAATGCCTGCGACCTCTACAAGGTGTACTTACTGTATCCCATGCCCTGTAGGAAGAGACGGAATGCTTCACACACTTTGCCTGGCTGCTCCTCTAACGGCATACCTCCACAGTCGGCAATCTAGCGGGGAAATTGAAGGGCATGTGTGAGCTTTTGTTTCCTTTGTTTATTTGGATTTTTTCACTACTGTACTTTACCATGTACTATGCACAGTTTTAAACCCCTAAATTGTACTAGTTGGTGAGCATTATGCATTGAAACTACGCTATTCTGGTTGCTATTTGCGAAAATTTAATTGAGCTATCCTTAATATCCATAATAGACCCAATGTTTGGCATTAACAAATTGGGTAGGTAATACATGGTCAAGTATTTATTTATCATAGACATGTGAGCATTTATTATTTAAATATTATAATTATCATACTTAATAGTATACACTATTAATATTAAAGATATTCCGTGCTTCAAATGATGATTGTTCTCTGCAACTTCTCAAACGAAGAAAACATTTTAAAGTCGAGATAGACAAGATCGGAAACAAATACCTTCAGTACAACTAGTCATGGATAAGGCATTATTTCCATTGAGTCTCGCTGTGCAAAAACTGGGTAAAATGAATATCCGCTTTCATGGATTTTTTTTGTTTCTCTTCTAAATAAAAATCTAGTCTATGAGGAAAGTGTTGTCCCTGATTAGCTTGTGCAGACTACACAGGCTAATCTTGACCAACACTTTACGCACCTGCATTAAGCCTGGGTTTTGCCTAGGTTTGTTAAGGAAAAAGCATACCTTCATAAAGTCAGTTTCTTCAGGGTTCATTCTGCCGTTCATGTCAACTACATCGTCCATGTGAGGTGAGTCATCACCAACCAGCATTAGTGACCGACACCTGAATCAAACAAGACACCTTAGATCATACCAAACAACATCAGTGACCGACACCTGAATCCCAAAAGACACCTTACATCATACCAACCAACATTAGTGACCGACAACTGAATCAAACAAGACACCTTAGATCATACCAAACAACATCAGTGACCAACACCTGAATCAAACAAGACACCTTAGATCATACTACTTACTTTTTTACTCTATTAATTATTTAGCAACTTACCAGTGACAAGTTGCAAATTCCAGGAAAAGATACAAACAAACATAATGGTTATATGTATAACTTAAATATGTAAGTTAGAAATTTGCTGGTAAAAATATGAACTCCTACTTTTCAAACACTAGTTATATATTTATTATCAAGTTAAAGATATGAACTTTTTCTTTGTACACACGTATATTAAATATATTATATTGAATATTACAGTCATATGCTATTTCTTTTAAAACACTTAAATGATACTCCGGACACTTACTTCACCGTGCGTGTTGTTGCCTTCTTGATTGGGTCCAGCTCACGAGTCACATTCAGATCTGTGCGTCTGAAATAGAAAAAAACACATTCATTTCTGAGCGTCTGAAATGGGAAAAACCAATTGGAAAGAATTGCATTCAGATCTTTGTGTCTGAAATGGAAAGAAGCAATCGTAAAGAACAACATTCAGATTTTTTTGTCCGATATGGAAAGAACTAATTGCAAAGATTTCCCCTTCTAAATCATACCATTCGCATATAAATATAATTCTAGCTCTGGGAAAATGGGGCTTAATGCATGTGCGTAAAAAGTGGTCCCAGATCAGGAACGAAACTTTCCGCCTGTACTGCATTTTCGCTTAAAAGAGATTTCCTTCAAACATAAAATACCATTTAACCGAAAAGTTTAAAACTGTTCAATCAATTCAGTGATATTGATCAAGATTATAATTAATATATAAACTTACCTGAGGTAAGACTCAATGAAGAAGGAGAGATTCTGTGGGTTGATGGACTTGATGTAATCTGAGTATACGTGCACCAAGTCGTGGTTCACCCAGCGTGTTTTCTGGAATAATGTCATGAAAAAACTGAAAGACTTCAGTTAGAAACAAATATGAGCACTGACAGACTTTATTAACTGGAATCCCATAATCAAAGCACTGAAAGATTTCAAGTACTGACAGACTTTAATTTGAGTCAGTCAGGCCCATGAAAGCTCCGACACGTATGCATTTTTATCACAAATGGAACACATCAAAGCACTGAAAGATTTCACTTGCACAGTGCAATAACTTTCATACAAATTTCAAATAGTTTGCAAAATTCCATATTAACTACATTGGGATGCTTTGCTCAGCAACCATGTTTCATATAATATATGTAAAGGGAGACAACTTACCGATCCAAACCAATGCCAAAGAAGATATTCCTCTGTGAAGTTGGTTATCTGCCCACTCCACAGGTACCAGGAGTTCATCTGAAATACATACACAGCCAATATATAAGCACAGGTGAGATATCATATGAAAAGTTCTTGTTGAGATATCATATGAATAGTTCTTGTTGAGATATCATACGAATAGAGTTATAAAGTCAAGCAAAATGCAAGATCACTAATTTATTAAGAGAACCTATTAGTCATAACTTAATGCAAACATGGTTACTTTACCTGAAGAATGGTGGGTGTCATAATAAAAATGACTACAAAAATTATTGAGAAAGCAGCAGCTCATAAAAAATTCACAACATAAATTTCGACATTTCTAAAAATTCTAATAAATGTACACATTTGGTACCAGCTTTCTTTTATACCTAATGATAAAATATGACATTTCTGCAGTGAAATAACAGCAGTGAAAAGAACAAAATTGTTCTTTTCACCGGTGAAAAGAACAAATTTTCGGAATTTCTTTTTCTATTTTTAGATTATCATATGAAGATGTACTTCCCTTGTTTATATCCTTGTTTATATTTTTCTATGATCATGAGTGAAATAAAATCGATTATCCACCGAATCCAACAAATTTTCT
>VMBQ01006132.1:0-47788 GCA_007657795.1 Dreissena rostriformis | reverse complement strand
AATAATAATAATAATAATAATAATAATAATAATAATAATAATAATAATAATAATAATAATAATAATAATAATAATAATAATAATAATAATAATAATAATAATAATAATAATAATAATAATAAAAATAATAATAATAATAATAATAATAATAATAATAATAATAATATTTACGTTGAATAAACTCATTTAAAAGATGTTAACATTAAATTAAAATATGTGTTCAAACCGAATTACATATGGTAATCGTATGTATGTATGTATGTAAGTCTCTGTACATCGGCAACTATGTTTTAGCAAGATGTTCAAAAAGATTCTCCTGTTGGGCCTCATCCTCAGCGCTGTCATTATCAGTAAGTCGTTTGAAAGGTGTTCGTGCCGTGTACAGTCCAGTATTTAAGTCATGGCGTATTCATGCCCGTGTTTATAATTGATCTTGAGCAGTTTAAATAAAATGTACGGCGTACTTTTTAAATCCGTTTAAAGTCGGCGTGAATGATTGTTAAGAATGCACACATATATCTTTAATTCAAACATGGCAGAAACGGACGTGTCTTTTCGATTGTCTGTGTAAAGCTGATATGTATATCTTTTTATTGTCTCGAGGAAACTGTCATTAAATCATTTGTCATTGGAATAATTATATTTTGGTTAAAGTCTTTTAGTAAAGACTATGCGTATTAAATTAGTGAATAAGTGTGCACGTTGTAAATTGTGCATTCATTAACCATGTACATTAAATACTATGCCCGGTATGACAGCGTAAAACAGAGCTCGGCTTTTTAGATACCGTACGTTGTATTGATGTAGCAAATAAGTAAGATTAAAAATCCCGTTATTTTTCTTGTTTTCGTGTTTATGTTTTTGAAGTTATCTTTGAAATACTATATGCATTATATTTATAATTGCTATGCATGCATATGAAGTTCAAATGTTCCATTTGCATGTGTGTTAGTTAATGTCATGGTTTATGTAAAGAACTCATACTCATTGAAAGGTAATAACTTAATGTATAACTCCTAAGATCACTCAACATGCATATTTAGTAAAATAATTAAAAGCAAAAATAATACAAACGTATAATCCATCTGCAGATACATAATCAGTTCTGTATCAGTATGTCAGACAAGTGTAAGATTTTGTCATATACTGTTTTTAAACATCCAATCATACCATTTAGGCGCCCATTCTGGGATCGCGCCGCCGCCTTGTGGGTGCGACCTCGAGGAGATCAACCACGTTTGCGGAGAGGATGGAAAGACGTACAGAAACCGCTGCTTTATGGAATGCAGGTAAATTACATGCACCTCAATATACTTCAAATCAATGCAAATATATGCAGCCTTGTTGCATTTTGTTTATGTTGTTCTAGTCATGTTTAACCAATTAAAATGATGTCGACGTAATTATTCCATGGAAACATGATATTTTATGTCAAATACCGTTAATTAATACAAATTGCCATTATTTTTTTTTATTTTTTTTTGGGGGGGNGGGGGGGGGGGGTGATATCTTCAAGTTTGCCTGTATATGTCTTTCAGAGAGGCCATATTAGTATTTTTACTATTTTACTATTAACAATATATTGAAATTTTGCAATTCTTTAAACATACTAAGCATTTTGCAAGTTGTATCACTGCAATAATCTATATAATAGTATGATGGTTAATTGACAGTTAATATAATTTATTTTTCAGTAACGTGAAGCTCGGATACACTGGGCCATGTCATCATCCCTACATGAATAAACGTTTCTAGAGGATTGTATTAAACGTCAAAACGTATTAACAGTTTTGTTTTTCTTCTACCCATTGTGATGCGGTGTTGACTCGACTTATTGCTTACGTTGTGGCATCTATGTGCAGGTGTCGTATAACCTGGCTTGCAAGAAATGGTAAATGTGGAGAATATAAGGACCAATTCCAGAAGATTCATCATGCGATGATGGTGTTGTTGGGGCGGTCGTATTGGATGCTATTTTGTGTAATTTATCAGGTTGTCGACTTTCAGTGTCCGGAGACGCTTCTTCCTTTGTATATCGTACATTGCCAGATAATTATTGTTCACATACAGCTTGTTGATTGTTAACAAATTGTGTCGACAATAACCACATCAGCATAAGATATAGCAGCCCTCGAGATACTTAACCGATAACTGCCCGAGTTGGAGGCGGCGTAATCCGATTTACTAGTAATTGCCTCAATCACGCTCGATCATTGTGTTGTGTTCTGAGAAAACTTGGCAAAACGCTTGTGCGTAAATTGTCATCCCAGATAAGCCTGTGCAGTCCGCACAGGCTAATCAGGGACGACAATTTCCGCTTTAAAATTTATGGAATTTTTCGTTTAAATGATGTCTCTTCTAAGCGAAAATCCAGTTTAGGCGGAAAGTGTCGTGCCGGATTAGCCTGTGCGGACTGCACAGGCTAATCTGGGATGACACTTTACGCACAACCATTTTGCACAAGCACAAGCATTTTGCCCAGTTTTCTCAGAACACGACATCATTTACTGTCAAGAGTTCACGGACAAATAGCCAGACGGTCAGTCAAAGGGTTGAAAAACTAATTGGAGGATGAAGAGCCATCCTTAAGTGATTAATATATATATAGATACAATAAAATGTTTACAATAACTTACGCAGAGTTTAAGTGAGCGTGACGTTTGGTAACCTAGTTTAGACTATACTGCATTCAATTAAACAGACGATTTGATAAAAAAAAGATTTATAGTTGCTTTGATACAGTTAAGTTTTACAACCAGAACAAAACAACACATTTAATATATGTAAATATTTAGTTTTTGATTTAATCTTACTTAGTCAACAGACAACTACATACTTTATTTAGAATTCCCATTGAAACTACGAGCAGACTCCTTTAATTTAGTGGCAATAAGATGAAGGATACACAAGCTACTTGATGAATGGTCGAATGTGTACCAAAAGTGTGTGACAGGAATCCTTGATAACAAATGTGTTGAAAATTTGAACGCCTTATGTAATGTTCAGTTGGAAAATATGAAGATATATTACGTAACGCTGTGTGCAACAAAGGGTTACCGCCAGGCATCTAGGTTCTTAGATAACTGTTTTAAAATATATAATTTGTATGTAATACCGTACTTAAGATTTGTAGGCGGATGTTACTTAATTGATGATATGTGGATTGTTCTGAGAAAACTGGGCATAATGCATCTGCGTTAAGTGCCGTCCCAGATTAGCCTGTGCAGTCCGCACAGGCTAATCAAGGACGCCACTTTCCGCTTTTATGACATTTTTCGTTAAAGTGAAGTCTCTTCCTAGCAAAAATCCAATTAAGGCGGAAAGTGTCGTCCTTGATTAGCCTGTGCGGACTGCACAGGATAATCTGGGATGACACTTTACGCACATGCAGTATGCCCAGTTTTCTCAGAACGCGACTCATATGTGGATTGCGATTGCTCAATCGCATGTATATATCTATTTATGGATTTTATTCGAATGGGTGTGTGCCTGGAAGTTCACATCAGTTGAAAGCTGCAGTTTTATTTGTAATCAAAATATTGTCTTTAGAGTAATGGCAGGCAGGATTTTGGTATTCTAATAATGAGTTACGCAACTATTATTTTAAGTATTTATAAGATACTGAGTAGAAATGTTAAATGTGAGAATAAGACGAGGATAAGATATATATTCCATATTTAAATTGAACATTTATTATTTACACATACGTGTTTTGAATGTAGTGTTATTAAATGTAAAGACTTCATTAATATTGATAACTTGCAAGAGGAACTATGCATTTATGTATACATACACCCAAAATGACTATCACAAAAGAGTGAGGAAGTTAGTTTCGTATTGTTCACATAGTGAATAACTTATCAAACATTAAGTTGAAAAATGCTGATGATGTTCATAATAAACAATGATATAATATGAAGCAGTAGTTTTCCACTTGAATCTGCATGTATAATTATCAATTGACAAGGATCAAAATTGCACAAGACGTCAAGAGATACATAAGATGTGCATGGTATAGATTGAAAAGCTATCTAGAATAGTAAACATTATTCGAGAAAAGTAGCTTAATTAGAAAGCTGACATCAAACAGAAACCATTGGATGTGAGTATGGTAATTGCAGTGTTGAAGACAAACGCACTTGAAGTATCCCAATAGATCAACATGCACTAGCCAATGAAGTGTGAATCAGTTTATGTATACATCTCTCGTGTTAATGTCTTTGAAACTTTATAGTTCTCTTTTTCATTTTCGCAAATTGTCAGGCAAACCCTAAAATATTATTGCGGATTATAAGGTTAAATAATAAGTAAATTCCGTTTAATGCATGCTGGCAAACAGCGTAGACCCAGATGAGACGCCGCATGATGCGGCGTCTCATCTGGGTCTACGCTGTTTGCTTAAAGGCGATCAATTGCATTCTTTTTCATCTTATATTCATCATATTCGTATTCATTGGCTTACTGATTCGCAACCAAAGAATTAGAAAAAGGGGTATTAATGCTTGTGAGTAAAGTGTCGTCCCAGATTAGCCCCTACAGTCCGTACAGACTAATCTGGGACGACTTTCTTCATACGAAAAATATCATGAAAGCGGAAAGTGTCGTCTCTGATTAGCCTGTGTGGACTGCACAGGCTAATATGGGACGAAACTTTACGAACATGCATTGAATTCCCCTTTTTCACAGAGCGAGGCTCTCAAATGGATGTTTGTTTTTGCGGAGACTAGTCGTCGATTAATTGAAAACTGTTCGTCGATCGGGTATACTAAAACGTGTCAAGAATGAAGGATTCCAAATAAGAATATGTTATTTAACACATATCATTAAATGATTGAAAAAGAGACGAATTTTATAATATATGGTCGGGACATTTTAGGCTAAATTTATAACATGAAACACGCATACTTTTTCACTTAGCAATATACTTTTTATGAAACGTAAACTACAAATAATCAAAATCAGAGTGGATTGAATTAAACGTTTATTAAGCGAAATGATAATAAAATCGAATACAGTCGCTACTTCCATTGATGTCATGCATTATAAATAGCATTTTGCCAAGAGCTTTGAGTGTTATATTAATGTTCGTTGTAAATGTTTATTTATTTGCGATGTTTAAGTCCATATAGGAGCCGTTTCTTGTGGCATGTTGGAATTAAAGAAAATACAACTCCATTTGAAATGCTCAATACATTTTATTAATCGCTAGATTTAAAAACCGCTGTAACACATTTAAACCCTAGATTAGATATACATATATTCATATATACAAAGTTATGCTTCGTCCAATACCCCCGATTTAAAGCCAATTATAATAATGTTATCATACAGCAACAACAACAGCATCATTTGTTGATGTTGTTGCTCTTTCTGACTCTCCGAGGACGATATGCGAATGCCCGTTTGAAATAATAACAACGATGATTTTGTTTATATTAAACAACTGGAACTCTAATGTGAACGGTATTTTGATTGTCACACAATGCTTAATTACTTTTTTATCATCCACCTATTCCTTTAATGACATATAAAGCAGAACTGACGAACGTCACATATCCACATATGATATCGACAATTCAGTTTTGTCGTAATGATTAAGTCTAGGAAGAACTACGTTGGTAATAACCATCGCGTAGATGGCATTCAAAAACGATGTATATATAAGTATATAGATTGTTATATTCTTTCTTTCCACTAGCGTTAACTAGTATCAACATTTAACACATGTTTTTAATTTTTAATCCAATATACTTTGATGTACCGACCATTATTTTTCCGTTCATTTGGTCCACGTGCCCCAAAACGCATGACGTCACAATGACGGAACTATAACGTTACAGTGACGTCAAGGTGTATGGGGCGGGATAGGTTGCGGTACAAAAATGTCTTCTTCCAATTCGTCAACCACCTCCAGGGGTGCTGTACCAACGAGACCGATCTTGTCTTGACCGTACAAAGGATGGTCAGTGAAGGCCAGCAGGAGGTCCAGAGTACCCACCTTCTTCATGTCCCTGTAGATGAGCACCACGATCACCGTCATCACCATGTACATGACGGCTTCGATGATGTAAGTGAAACCGGGGAAGAAATACGCAGTGGCGCCGTACATCGACACGAATATCAGCGTTCCCAAAAGCTTTGATGCCGTCTCCGCGCAAGCCAAAAGCGAGAAGACTTTACCCTGTTCATTTTCCTCGACGGCTTTGCTTATGACGGAGCGGATGGAGGACGTGATCATTCCGGCGAACGAGCCAATCACAACGGACACGTACACCATCCATGATTCTTGGATAAATCCCGCCCAGAAAAGTCGGATTATTTTGCACACGAGTCCAATAATCACGATTGCAGCGTCGGGTACACGGAGAACATTTGACAAAATCGGCAGAACGACAATGAGACAAATGCCCATTACGGCGTAATCAATGGACATCAAATATCCGTACCAAGACTTTGGCCAATTAAGAGGACTTCTTGTAACAAACAATAGCGTTATGTCAGTCTCCCCGACTTTGCATGTCTGATTCATAAGGGCTATTAGAAATAAGACTAAAATGACCTTTCGACCTTTGTGCATTCTTTTCTTGGTCATCACGCACACGGACTCTTTCATGTTGCTAAACATTGAACAACACCTCGTTTTCTTGGCGCTTATTTCCAAGCCGTCGTCGCGCTCTGCTAGTAAGGGAACCGTCTCCGGCATTGCAATGATAGATATTAACACGACGGAAGCGTGGATGAATATAATGGTACAGAATGACGCCGGTAAATCTGATAAGTCTTGAAAGAGACCGGATAACAGGGCCCCGACAAATAGTCCAAAAAAGTTCATTGCTAATAATTTACCGAGTTTTCTCGTCCTATCATCCTTGTCTGTAATATCGGACGCGTAGCTGTTTACCGCCATTGTAATTAAAGAGCTCTTTCCAAATGAGCCCTGTATGAATGCGCCTAGCAGAACAAAAACAATAGCATTGTCGATTGATGAAAGACTCATCATGTAGAACAATACCGAAAAGACACTTCCAAGACTCGGAAGAATCATTGGAATCTTTCGGCCATATTTATCGCTCCAGGCGCCGCAAAATAGTCCCAGAAAAATAGCGGGAAAATTAACAAGTATTCGGTAGTAAATTAAATAAGTTCCAGCTTCTGCTTGGACTTTGTCCTCAACTTCCGGAAACATATCCAGATTCTTGCATAGAGAGTCGTTGGCTGGAAAATTTGTGTGGCAGACGACTTTGACAATATACGGTCGCGTGGACGCGTCGAGCATTGATTCTCCACTCTTGTATAGAAAGAAGACAACATCCGCCAAAATTGCTGGATACGAGCAACCCCAAACCGGAAGCTTCTTGAAAATCGATGGCGCCATTGCCACTACCAAGCTTGAAGTATGATTTCTTTGCAACCAGTCAATCTAAAAAGAAATTTCCTTCGTAGTTATTTATAATCTAGCAGTGATAAATAATGGGTTGATATGTTTCATATGAGTTTTCATACTTCTTTGCTGGGATTTTTTTATACATGCGTATATTTCATTAAATTAGAGTTATCTTTTAAAGTAATTTAAGTATAACGAATGCTCAACGTTAGCTCTAAGAGTATCCTTATAAATGTTTTTATATATTCTGTCAGTTGAAAGTTGGTCTGATTAAATTGAAATCAAGTTAGGATAGATTGTCGAACAACAATATATTTCAAATATGGTGATTTATTAATGGTAACACGTTGATTTATTTATGAATATTTCGCCTTTTTAGATATTCTATGGAAACTCTAAATGCATCATGGAAAAGGGTTTTGTACAAATCTTTAACTTAATATTCTTTACAATAAGAACACATAATTAAGGAAGGCATAGTGCCACAAACAAAGAGAACATGACAATTTCCTGTTATGTTTAATAAGTATTTGATAAGAAAAGTTCAATGGTTTGGTTTAAAAATGTATAAAGCGTTAAGATGATTAATTACTTTAATGTATCGATCTCTGCAGTTTATCTGTAATGTATAATGTTCGGTTGATCGAGTCTTTACACACAAAAAGTAAGAATTTTGATGCATAGTATGTGTCACGCATAAGAACGAACATCGAATATTCCGACATGGTCAAGCAAATCGTTTTTGAATAATATTTAACACGTATAACGTTAGAACTGTCCGGACAAACAAGAACACGTTCGTTATATTCAAAGGTCTTTGATTAAACGTTTCGTTAGAGAATTTTACGACAATTGAACACGTAAAACATGGGCAATTCTTTTGAAAATCGACAAATGAATTATTTAAGACATTTCTCAAACGATACAACTGTTTAACAATACTACGGCTAATGTAAAACAAATATATGCTTCTATCCCCTTTATTTTTTTTATTAATTTAAATAACTTCAACTCACATTGTTCGCAGATATCGCATTTATGTATCCAATTATTTGTATTAATTTCCTTGTTTTAAATAATATGTCAATGTTACAAACAAATTATAACAGGAAGTTCTTATCCGTATACGCATATCAAACTGACAATTAATGTTTGAAAATAAAATATTATTAAGATTTTTTTAAAACAAATTTTACGTAATAATAAAAAAAAGAAAGAAAAAAAACACTCCTTAACGCTTACTTCTAAGGTAATATCCTTTCGTTTAACTGTATCACAAACTTAACAAATAAAACTCATCTTGCACTGCACACCCACCAGACATTACGCCAATTGTTAAAAGTTGGTAAATCAATTGACTCAATAAATACACTTGCAATTAGTGCGCGCAGCAGATTTCATCGAGTGCCTTTGATCCGCAGTCTCGTAAATTGAAAACTGCAGCAAGAATCGTCCTGTAAAAGAGCAATACTCTGAAGCTGGTGACAGTACGGTAGACATTTATTGTCATCGATAACCAATAGCGATCGATATGGGCCGAGATATCGCGCGGCGGCGTTCTTTTATACAGGCATGTGTTTAAGTAGCACAACAAAGCGGTATGTTGTATTCACTTTAATGAATTGTTCATAAATATCCGTGAATATTAAAACTTTTCTAAATTGAAATGGAAAGAAAGCAGTGATTGCGGACTTAAAATTTCGTATGTTTATGGTACTTTATTTAATACGTCATACACACTGGGTATCATTCACATGTTTACATATAACGGTATCACCTATATCTTCCTTCATGTATAACGTACATTTGTTTACTTAATGTATAATATGGCCAACATAGCTTTTATTCCGTTGATGACCTCACTTTATTTCGAAATAATAACAAAGATGTCAACATTTTGACACACTTATTTTGTCCGAAAGATTATTCAAACAATAATAATCTGATGAATATAGAGTTACATGCAATTTTCACTCTTAACGTACCTTGCTAATATTCTTATACAACAACAAGAATCGCGAATCGAAGCTTTTTTTGAATGTATGATATATTGATAAATGTACACAGATTAATTAAAGGCGAATCTTGAAAAAGTCTCTTGTATGCTGCAGCGGTGTCAGTATTGTCTCAAATTGATACTCGTTTGGTATAAACTATGTTGATAACACGCCGGATGAAGGACACATCCGTTAACTATCTTTTCATATTGTAAATGTGTTTTCATAAAACATGATGCATTAATGGATTTCGTGGATGCAAATTTGGATATATGATACTGGCTTAATTAAATATAATATATTTAAACAATTTTGTCTTGCTATATAAAATTGTATAAAACCGATGGTGTTATAGAAAGGCTTTTCAAGAAAAAAGTCAACTGATACATATTTCCATTACTATCTTCTAATATTTTAATAAAGCTTTAAAAAAACGCAGAACATAAGTAAGGAATTCGTAGAAAAGGTAGAACTTACGCCAAGAAGTGATGGGATTTCTCCAATAATCAAACCCGCGGCTTGGAGTTCGCAAATCGGTCTTTGCCAGTGTTGGCACGTAGTTATTTCATATCGGTCTATAAGCATTACGTCGGGTTTTCCTCTCTGATACTTGCGTCTCTTTTTCCTACTATTTTTCAATACGCCATGCCCTTATCGTTATTGTGTTCGTAACGTATGCAAACAAATTGTCCCGTTTGTCAATCAAAGTACCCTTTTATATGCCGGAGTAGGGCAAACAACTCGTTTATTTTACTGATTGATATTTGATAATATTCAAGTGGTCGCCAGTATGCAGCATTGCGAATGAAGTTATCCACGATGCAGACTGGAACTAGACATATTTGCTTAGCAAATAAGGCCCAGTTTCAATGTGAGTTTATTGACATTGAAGCGCTTGTCAATAATTGCTTAGAAATGCTACTGTCAATCTTTTCCATATTGTCTAAAACCGTTTTCTACAAGTTAAATATTTCTCATTATTCTCAAACTTTATCAATACAATACAGACACGTGTAAGAATATTTTTTGAAAATCTATTTTTGCTTCGGGTTAAAGTTCGTCCGTTTACACAAACGTCGTAATTGATTCCTTTCATGAAGTATATTTAACTAAAAAAAATAATGAAATCTAATCTTACGATTTTTGCGAGTCGTTTAATTTAAGAAGATTTATTTCTAGATAACTCATGATAAGACTGAGGATAACATATATTCTTAGAAAGATTTTTGGAACAAAAAATATTTTAATGAATACGTTAAATAATTTTTAGTTAACGAAATGTTTTAATCCTAAATATCGAAATGGATGCAACAAGTATTGTAGACGAACGGAAATTAAAAGACTGCTATTCTAGAATTACTTTAATTTTTAAGATGCCACGCGGCGTTTGTTACTTTTGGCGTTTTAATTTGTACAAGAAACACGTGTACATAGACTAAAGTTACACATCTGATACGCCAGAAAACAGGACCAACCATTCAGTGTGTTGGTTGTTTTATGTCCTCTTCCTAGTGCCTCGTTTCTCGTGGAATCAATCAGATAAAACGAAGTCCTAAATAGCGTTGTAAAACCCAATAATTTAAAACACAAATCACAACAAATATTTACAAATATGTGGAATGGAATGTTGTGAGAATTGTTTATCTAATTTGGATAAAGAACACGAATATTACTTTAAATAATCAGTTATCTAGATTTGTTCGTAGGTAGCGACGAAATAAATAACAACCTTGTACAATAATGAAAATCTCGCGGTGTCCATAGTACATTAAATGTTTTTGATGTGATTGGCTATACATAACTTTTTGAGTTCACGTTGACAACATATACATATTGTCAAGTGAGTTTTTCTAGATAATCTGAGACTGACACATATCGATTTTACAGATACATGCTTCCTGCCATGCATATAACAAACCATTTGTGCAAAAACGTAAGAGCCAGGTTCTGCATATTTTACAGCCAGTTCTACTTTGCTTCTCGTGAAAACAAATGTAGTGACATGATAGACATCATAAGAGGCGTCTTGAACATCGATATTAACCAACACCACAGTTAACAAATCTGTGGAAGGTGGAATTATATGGGAAACGAATAATGGCTAATACAGAGGAATTTCGTGTAAAAATACGAATAAAATAAACATCACATGCATTGTAACGTAACGGCATCTAACTCACATTATTAACTTTGTAATAAGCCAAATATACATATTTCCTTAGGAAATTTGCATTGTATTTAATCGCCGACTAAAGAATATTCCATTCAGGAATGCAAATCAATGAATTATGATATGTGGAATAGAAAATATCGGCATACGTCGGTGTTGGTACGTTGTAATTTTATTATATTGAATCAGCATTAGGAAACCAAAAATCAATACGTTCCCCGCAATAATGCCCTCTCGTAAAAATCGACAACATTAATACCGTTTGTTAAAGCATCACTTCATTCTGATCAGTAGTGAATATAACTAACGATTCAAAATGATCGATACAATGAAGCTGATTGTGTGGTTAATAGAGACCTGAGTTTGACCATTTGTTAATTTGTTATAGTCCCGCTGGGCCATTTGTTCTATTATTTGATGATATTTTATTATTTGCCTTTAATGTGACAGCGTGTTTAACAGTCAAAAATCGAAATACTTAACATTGATATCTTGTAACAATGAATGATATTAGACCCTATTGTTATCTCGACCTTTTTATGTTCCGTTTTATTCAATTGAGCATTGCTTCTTTTTATTACAGCTTACCACTTTTGATCGTTACTGCTTTGAAACGATGTGAAAACTATATTTTGTTGCTGGTGGACAACATTTACCATTCCACCCACTTTGATAACACAATAGTTTTCCTTAAAACGAACAGTTCAAAAATAACATTTTAATTCTCTTCAGTATCTTCCTTTTGTCAAAGGTATGTTGTTATCCGTGTGCTACCTACACGATTATGCCTTATTCCAAACTCAAGAAACATCTTTAACAAAACAATAATAATACTTTTCTAAGGATAAATTAAGAACGTTCAGTTAANATTTTCGCGTTTGTTATGATATTTTTGAGGAAATAGTAATACTGACCATTTACAATGCTCTTAAATATCCATTATATGCATCTTTTGACGATTTGAAAACCTCAAAATCATAAAGCGTCGTTCGACGCGAAACGATTGAATAATTTGGAAAGTTCTGTTATTGTCGCTATATTTTGTAAAACTACGAGGATTGCTTATATATGGTATAAAATACGGCTATCGTACATACTTGTCAGGATGGCCGAGCGGTCTAATTGGTTTTTACTCCAGGACCCCGATGGTCACTGGTTCGAGCCCTGATGAGGTTTACTTTTTTTCCCTTTTTAAATTGTATTCTTGTTTTTTAACTGCAGATTTTTAGGTCAAATGTTTGAATTTATCAATATAGAGCATTTAATGACATGCTTCAATACATGCCAAAATCTAGTGGACAGTCCCTTTAATTGATAATCAAATTAATAAATATTTGAAACAGCCATGATGATTCTTTCCATTCCAATAATACACATGAACGCCAGTTAGACTTTATCAAGAATCTTAACATAGGCAATTTTGATCGGTAAAATATGTTTGTGATTTAGTGCACAATTAGCTTCTGATTGGTGTTTATTAGACCCGCGTCATGCGAAAATGGGTCTTATGCTATTTTCGTCATGAAAAGCTCCCGACCATTGTGCGCAACCGAGCAGTCTGGTCAAGAGCTACCCTGTCTGCTAATAAGACCATGAATACATTGCGTGATAATAAAGCAGACAACGGAGATCCTGACCAGCCTGGCCGCATATGGCTTACATATAAATTTCGTATGACGCGTCATATTATGATTTGCATCGCATTATATTCACGAACATAAATGTATGTGAGTGTGCGTTAGTCATATGAAATTAACGTTTTAAACGTTGTTTACTACCGAACATAGACATTTTATTAGTTCACAAATTTGGGGCTTACGAATGGAAATACAACGATAAAATATGGACTTATTGCTGGCTTTGTATTTTTCTTCAGTATTTTCTAAACGTGTGACCTCCGCCCAACATCGTGGAAATATAATAAAGTATATGCATCATGCTGCTCGTGTTGCCCGAGAAGTGGGTAACTTTTAGAATAATTCATTCACTCACCGGACACACGTCGGGTACAAAGTACAATGGTACTTTACACAATTATAACATTATAGAAAATATAATTTTATACATGTTTCTATAAAAAAAATACATGTTTCACGTGACACGTTTGTCGAGAACGAAATAATGTGACCAGCTTCAACACCAAATTCACAATGGAAACTTGAAGCTGTTGCATATTCCTTACATGTTTGTTGTAAAAGTACATGTTTGTGTCCCCACTAACTGCGTTGTTCATACTGGGATTTTTTGCTATTAATGTGCACACATTATTATCATATCAGATGTCGCGTCGCATGAAGCTTTATATCGATTGCTTTAATGTCAAGGTCACAGTGGATACCTTTAGTATCTCCTTATTCATTTATTTGGCAATTATTTTGTCGTACATTTTGAGATTTCAAAATAAATTAGCACAAACAATCATAATATGCGTCGCGTGAAACAAATATGTCCGTTGCTTCAAGGTCAATGCCACAGTAGTCACTTGATGTTTATGCATAACCCATATATGTAATTAGTGATAGTAGATGTTCATTTGGCCGTCAGGTCTATTTCTTTGTAGCGCACAGGAAAAATGTTTCATAATTTATTTTCAAAACGACATGTTGTATGCCCCTATTATAAAGTTTCTTTAAGATCAAAGGCATACGGTCGTAATAGGGTGTATGTAAAGCAACCGTTACTACGGACTGGTACTTACATTCTGTATTAAATGTTCATATTATGCGTGGCAAAAACTCGTTTCTGCCTACAGTGAAATATAGCGGGACCGTGTCATGCGGTCACATTTCTAGTTTAATCTTGTAAGAGTTTGTCACTGTTCTTGCAATAAAATTCACAAAGTATTTCATATAAAACACATAAGTACTTTTTGTAAATGAGTGCTTCAAAAGTGAAGATCAATAACTTATTTGTCTTTAATGCTAATCTCCGTTCACTCCAAGCTATTTTGTCGTCCTCCATTTAGTACCAACAGGATTATACTTCATTCGAAACACAGCTATTGTATTCTTCAGGGAAAACAAAGCACACATCTCCTTTACGTTACGGGGGAAACGATTATATTTAAATCAATATCTTTTATTTAACATTCCTTTTTTATATTCATGTATTTGTTTAAAACAGTGAAAATAAAATGTTGAAATTGTATATACATGCATTTTCATATTTATACACATGTGTGACCGTGGCTAAATGTAAATGAATGTTTATGATTGGAACAATCGAAGATTTGTGTAACAAAAATAATGCGTTTAATACAGGTAAAAAGTGTGAATTAAATTTAATTAGCCAAAATACATTATTTTCTTAACACCAATACTATCTGACCATTGAATTTTATATATTTTGAGTAAAAGATCAGATATCATGATTTGTTGTTGTCATATTCTGTTGTTGTAGGACTGCCACATGATTTATTTTGTGTTTCTTATACCATGACAATTAAGCTATTTTTTGTATTTCTTGTTTTGTTTTTAAGGCCAACCCTAGGCCTTGTCAGAACACTTGTAGGCTTTATTCACCGACTGCCTTGATAAATGCTTACAATGCCGTTTAGGAAGAGAATGTTTTCGTTCTCAGAGCCTCAATATTATACAGAGTTCCTGAAAATACATTACGTGGCAGGGTCTTGGTAAAAATCCACGCAGACAAAGTTTTTTATCGGAGCTGCTGCCATTTTCTCACAACTTGAAGTGGCCGACTTGGTTAAACAGTTCATTTGCAAACCATGGCCAACTACGGGTATGATTATACAAGTCAGAAATGCATTGACGTAGCTACTGAAGATGCTGTTAGTCTTGGAAAGAGAACCCCAAAGTCAGGCATCGTCCTTCTATTGGTTAGAGAATATCAGAGATTGATAGCCTGAAATAAAGAAAATTAACCCCAGGTCTATAGAGTTGGCCCGAGGCAAAATGACAACAGTCTGTGGTTATGGACAATTTTAGTAACCTGGAGTCATGCCTTAAAAAAGCACAACCTTCTTGAAAAACCACATTTAGCGTTTAACGTGGATGAAAAGGGCATCACTTGTGAATGCAAACCGCCAAGTATTATCCCAAGAGGTCACCATTGTCATCCTGCAGTGAACTCGGGTAAAGGCAAACCTGTGACACTAATTGGTTGCGGTAGCGCTGGGAGCAAGGCTTTACCACCATATTTTGTTTTCCCTTGAAACCGGCTCATGCCAGAGTTGTTGGATGGGTGTTCACCTGGTACGGCTGCTGTGATGACTGAAACTGGTTAGTCAAATGCATCGGTCTTCAGAGATTGTTTGGAAAACCATTTCATTAAGAACATACATGGTCGCTCTGAGGAGAAGGTTCTCTTTATTCTAGATTGACACCGCTCGCATGTATCAGTGGGTCTAGTTGACTGGGCAAACGCTAACAACATTGTGCTTTTCATTCTTCAAGCCAATACAAGTCATATACTGCAGCCCCTTGATTTGTCATTTTATGGCCCTTTACAGCGTATATATAATACGGCATGTCATAAATTATTACGCACAACTGCTGTTGTAATTACCAGGCACAACATGTGTGGACTGGCCTGCAAGGTTTACTATCAAGCTTTAAGAGCTGACAATCTCCAGGCTGGATTCAAGCGAGCTGGCATTTACTCTCTCAACCGGGACACGATTCCAAAAGAGAATTCAATTCCTGCTAAACTGTTTGTGGTCAGTGACTCAGATGCGACTATTGAAGGCGAGAAATGCACGATGTCTGAAGATAATGACATGTTTGCATGCAAAGAAAAAGAATTGAAAGCATTCGAAACAAAATCTACAAATAAGAAAACAACCAGAAGAAACATCAGAAAAAATTGTTGCAGATTACGATGTCACTGCCTTAGTTGTATATGACAAATTACCTGCTTATGAAAATGTGCCATCAAAGTCTAAACACTTAAGTGGAAAAGGAAAACAACTAAAACCGCCCAAAACAAATATGAAGAAAAAAAAGAAGAACCTCTAGCTGGCCCTTCTCACAAAACTGACATTGACGATGAATCCATTGATGATGAAGAAAAATGCTGCGAGTGCAATTTGTTCACACCACAGGAAGTGTCTGGTGCAAAATCACTCATCTTCACTAAAAGGGCACAGTGTGATGGTGCAAGAAATGTGACACCATGTCTGCATTGGACCCATTAAAGCTACTATACCCATGTCAGAGTGGTCAAGAGATAGGAGAAATTCTTCTGTTCACATTGTATTGGTTTGGTTTATTTCAGAATACATTAGGCTTTAAGTGAGTACACATACATATAATACACAATGTAGTCAACAATGGTCCATGACATTCAGCCATGACATTCAGGCATATATTTATTCGTTAACATTTATATATATATTATTGAGGAGTAGTGGATCTTTTAATGCCATTTACACTGTTAAGATGTTAATATTTTATTGTTATTTTGTGTTTGACTTTTTCTAATGTTGCATATGCACAAGAAACCAATTGAAACTATTAAACATAAGCAAGCTTGGCCTAATTGCTCTACATTGCCATGAATTGTTGTATGTCGTCATACCCACGAATTAAGGGTAGTAAAACAAAATAGCTGACGCTTTTCACTTTTCTCAACAATATTGACATTTCAGACATAAAAAAATAGTGTGAAATACATAATGGAACAAATTAGCGAGTGATGTACTTATTTTAAAAGTTCAGTGTTTGTTTTCGCTGTTATTTATATGTTATTTGTTAAATATTGATATTGCACGCGAATTTTCGGTAATCGATGATGCTAACGTTAAATATGCGTTACGCTATAACTGCCATTTGACACATTCTCTGTGACTTCCGGTTATTTCCAAATATATCGAATACACTCTGTCCCATGTGTGCGTATATGTGTCAACAATGAAAGCAAGCAAATTGTCCTGTTTGCAAGTCAAAGAACCAATAAACTGAAGGTGCCGGGACAAACAACTTGTTTATTTCACAGATTGTGGTTTGGTTTTATTTGAATGATCGCGAGTTCGGAAAATTGCGCACGAATGTGTGAACGAATCCGACGTGAAGAAGACGGATTAACCATAATTGTGGAGCAAAGATGTAAAACTTCTGACTTGGGTTTATTGAAAAAAGTACAGGTCAATCAATCAGTGCAATAATATATATGAACAATATTTACCAGGCATTGATGCATATGACTTTTTCATGCAAGTGCGTTGTATTGTTTCTTTTTCAAAACTCCCGAACGTTTTGTATGTCAAATGATATTTGAGAGATAGAGCATGATCGTTTTAAAGCTCCCATAAGGTAATTATACTGAAATCTTACATGATAGGGGCACGAATGCTTACCTATGTTAATAACGGTTTCCACTATTCTTATATTTGTTATATGGTTCTTTTCTAGCTTACTTTCTAATTAATTTAATGAATAGTTAATAGATTCCAGATCGTACATGAGTATTTATACATTGTATAATAGGTAAAGATGGACAGACGTTATTTTATCATGGAAATCGTTTCAAATCCTTATCTAAAGTTCAAGACCATAAGAGCAAATAGCTGCATGTTAAAATGCCTTTGTTTCTCTCTGAATCAATTAGACATCTGACAGATTTCCTATAAAGCGTCGTTAACACAATTTCTGTTTTACCATCAACATTTACAAATCTGCGGGTGATGAAAGGGTGTGATAATTGCGCAGTTGTTCATGCAAAGGACTTGCGTTGAGAATTTAAACAAAACATATAACACACATGCGCAATTGCTACGCATGTTCTCATTTCGGCGTTATAACGTGATTACGGTTACTAAATGAAATGTTTTGCTGATTAGAAAATATCTGTATATACTACATTGATTTTATATGGACAAACCTCGTATAATTTGTATTAAATGATTATTACTTAACAATATAATGTTGTGGTTATTGTCATGGCTATAATAGGCTCTGTCACATAGTCATACAAACGTCGCTAATGCACTCTTAACTTAATCAACCAAGACAATAATGTTTACGATCAGCATAATAAAAGACATCGACATAGGCTTATTTAGGTTCGCACTATTATTATATCATATTGATTTATAAGACCAATAATGCCAGTTTTAACCGCAATTATGTCCTCTCTAATGAATAGGCCACATTTATATTAAAAGCAAAGCCATACCATTAATATACTCGTTATTCCATGTAACTTATGATTTAGAAAGCGCGGGAGACAAGCAATCTGGTTATCTGAAAAATAAAGGTAGGGTTTGGTCTTTGATTTTCCAATGTCCTGGTAAATGTCAATGATATTTGTTAATACTGTCTGGTGTCAACAACTGATCAATTAATAAAACAACGTGTTAAATATTCAATGATTCGAACAACTCATTATTGATGTTTTTCAAAGGTCAGTGCTGTAAGATTCGATGGTAAGACCGTTTCGATATTTCGTTGAATTATATCGAGTATTCCTTTTTACAGCTTGCCCCTTTAGACCGTTTTCTTTATGAAACGAGTTGGAAAGTTTATTTTCCTGTTGTTAATGGCGTACAATGAGGTTCTAATCGTTCTTCATGTATAACGTTTAATTATTAAAAAGGTCGCCGTTGCGTTGTGTATAGTGGATATGGTGTCCGCCTAGCGACTGGGAGGTCACGGGTTGAATCTCCACAGTGGGAGCGTTCTTTAGACACCCATAGACACCTAGTTCTGGTAATAGTCCCAGGAAACGGACCTGAGAGTGTTTCAAATAAGCCTTTGTCTTTCGATGCAATCGATATAAAATAAATAGGTTTAAACTAATTATTTACTTACTGTACTATATGGCAAGCACTGCTTGTATACAGTTGATGACCCCACTATTTTTGGAAATAATAACACAGACATCAACATTCAGCAACACATATTTTTGTTGGAACAATTAATGAAACAATAATAATCTGAAGAGTATTCATTTACATGCAATGATCACTTTAAACGTTCCTCGCTCATATTCTTGTACACCAAATAAAATAAAAAAAATGAGGCTGTTGGTGTGCTATTGATAAATGGAAACAGAGTGTTCTTATTTAAAGAGATATCATGAAGAGGTATGTTGTATTCTGCTTCTGTCTCACAAACTCCAATGGATTCTAGTTTGGTATAAAGTATGTTGATAACAAGCCAGATTAAGGACAAATACATTAAATATCTATGCATTTTGTAAATGATTTTTCATGAATCCTGATGCAAATATGGATTACATGGATGCCAATTTGGATTTATGACACTGGCTTTATTAAATATAATGCATTAAAACAACCGGTAAATATGTTCTGCTATAGACAATTGTTTTAACCGATGGTGTTATAGTTAGGCTTATCTGAACGTACAAGCAAGAACAAATCACCTGATATATATTTCCATTTTGCCTATCTTCTAATATTTAGATAAAGCTTTCAAAAACGCAGAAGATTACAGGAATTCGTAGAAAATGTTGAACTGACGCCAAGACGTGATGGGATTTCTCAAATAATTAAACTCGCAGCTTGAAGTTCCCAAATCGGTTTTCGCCAGTGTTGGCACGTAGTTATTTCATATCGGTCTATAAGCATTACGTCAGGTTTTCCTCTCCGATATTTGCTTCTCTTTTTCCTACTATTTTCAAATACCCCATGTCCTTATCGTAATTGTGTTCATAATGTATGCAAACAAATTGTACCGTTTGTCAATCAAAGTACCAATTATATGCCGGAGTAGGGCAAACAACTCGTTTATTTTACTGATAGATATTTGATTATATTCAAATGGTCGCTTTTATGGAAAATTGCGAACGCATTTATCCGCGATGCCGACTGAGAGTAGAGATATTCACTTTATTTGCTTAGGAAAGAAGGCCCAGTTTCAATGTGGAATTCTTGACAATGAATAGCTTGTCAATAATTGCTTAGAAATTCTACTGTCAATCTTTGCCATATTGTTTGAAGCCGTTGTCTAAAAAATAAATATTACTCGATGTTCTCAAACTTTCCCAATACAATGCACGAACGTGTCTGAATATTTTTTTGAAAAAATATTTTTGCTTCGGGAAAAGTTCGCCCTTTTACAAAAACGTCGTAATTCATGCCTTTCAGGAAGTATGTTTAACTTAAAAAAAACGGAAATCTAACATGTTGTTGCTTTCAACTGCAACTTAACGATTTTTACGAGTCGTTAAATTTTAGAAGATTAATTTCTACATAACTCGTTATAAGACTGAGGATGGCATATATTCTTAGAAAGATTTTGGAGCAAAATATTTTTTGAATACGTTAAATAATCTTTAGTTAACTAAATGTATTAATCTTAAATATCGAAATGAATGGTCAAGTATTTTAGATGAACCGAAAGTAAAAGACTGCTATTTCAGAATGAATTTATTCTTAGGATGCCACGAGTTGTTTGTAACTATTGCCCATTAAAGTTGAAAAAGAAAAACATTTACATTGACTTAATCAATCACACATTTGTTTGTTTTATGCCCTCTGCATGGTGTCTTGTTTCTCTTGGAATCAATTAGATAAAAAGAAGTCCTAAATTGCGTTGTAAAACCCGATATTGATATTTAACAACACAAATCAAAACACATTTTTACAAATACGTGTGATGGAATGGCAAGATAATTACTTATCTGCATTTGGATAAAGGAAAAGAATATTAATTTAAATAATTAGTTATCTAGATTTATTCCTAAGAAGCAAACGGAATAAATAATAACTAAGTACAATAACGAAAATATCGCAGTTTACTTTGAAAATAGATTTTTTAGATATCGATATTGGTTGAATATATTTTGTTTAGATCGTGATGAAAACATATAAATGTTCTCAATGATGTTATTCAAGATTATTCGAGACTGACACATACCGATTTGACTGATAAATGATTTCTCCTAGACATATTACAAACCCTAAGTGCAAGAAAGCAAGAGCAATTCGCTGCCTGCATATTGTACAGCCACTGCTACGTTGCTTCTCGTGAAAACAAAAATGGTCAAAAGATATATACCGTAAGAAGCGTCTAGGACATTGATATTAATCAACACCAAAGTAAACAAATCTGTGGAAGTTGGAATTATATGTGGAATGAATAATGGCTGGTGCAGAGGAATGTCGCGTACAATAAGAATACAATACATAGCACATGCATGCTCAGGAGCCCAAGTGCACTTATCGGCGTTGTAACGTGACGGCATCTTCCCCACATTATTATAAACTTTTTAACTAGCAAAATATGCAATAGAAATTCGCATAAGATTAATACACCGACTTAGAACTATTCCATTGTAGAATGCCAACCAATCAATAATGATATGTGGAATAGAAAACATCGGCATGCGTCTGTGTTGGTATCTTGTCATTTTATAATTTCATATCGCAGTAGGAATCCTAAAATCCATACGTTCCGCGCAATCAAGTCTCAAACAAACAAACAACATTAAAACTATGCGTTAAAGCCTCTTTTTATTCTGATCGTTAATGAATGTAACTAACGATTCAAAATGCTTGATACAATCAAGCCTATTGTCTGCTAAATACAGATCTGAGTTTGATCATTTGTTAATTTTAGAGTGCCATTGGGCCATTTGTTCTATTATTTGCTGATATTTTACAATTTGCCTATGACAGCGTGTTTAACGGTCAATAATCGAATTACTGAAAATTGATATCTTGTAACAATGAATTCTATGAAAACATATTGTTATCTTGATCCTTATATGTTCCGTTTTATTCAATTGCGTATTGCTTCTCTTTATTACAGCTTGTCATTTTTGATCGTTACTGTTTTGAAACGATGTGAAGATTATTGTATGTTGCGGGTGGACAACATTTACCATTCCGACCAATATGATTAAAAACACATAAGTTCTTCCTTTAAACGAACAGTTTAAAAATAATATTTCAATTCTCATTCGAATTTCTCCCCCCATGTCATCCGTTAGGTACCTAAACGATTATGCCTTATTCCAAACTAAAGCAACCTTTTAAACAAAACAAAACATTGTTTTAAAGATTTATTTCGAACATTTCAGTTAAATTTAATATATGATCATAAGTTAAGCGATTTACATATCTTTTTTGCAACAATGCTACCATAAACACGTCATGTGAAAGCAGTTAAATAAATTCGCAGGAATCGCTCTGTTTGTCAACCATATGGGAATCAAAAACATTAAACCTTCTGCCCTCAAACTGAAGTATTGTTAACTTTCCCGTATGCGCTATCTATGAATCATCTTATTCCATGTCATGTAAATCTATCCGCATGTCCATTGAACCAATCTGCAAAAATAGTTGAACGGATTTGTCTAGACCTGCTGCGGATAAATGTGACGATATCACAATTCGATTAGCTAATCAATCGTTGTCTCCAGCAATATGAGGAGCACAGAGTATCATTTATGAAGGATTCAATGATATGAACACTCGCACTAAAATAGTGACGCATTTATCCTACTTGAAGTTGAAACCATCAATACATCTCGTTTTATTGATGCACAGTTGCGAATAATTCAAATGAGATGAACATAATCAACAACATAACAATGAAATTTTAATAACTCGCTGAGAGGTTGTTATTACATCCTTTCGTAAAAAATGCACCTACACGTTTGAGAGACACGTGTCAGAATCTTTATAAATAAGTAATATAGTTACCGTTCATTAATAAGCATTAATATTAGATTAACTATTCCTGCTTTAATAATGTTTTTATCTGAAATATGTAATTCGCACATGTTGTTGACATTAAGCGTTCATTTCAAGACAAAGTCATTTTATATTTTAACATTTCTAATCCATTTGATCTGCAGTATGAAAGTTTACGGATTGTTCACGCCACAGTGCTTTATCGATAATCAAATTAATAAATATCTGAAACGGCCATTATATTCTTTCCATTCCAAATATACACACGAATACCAGTTAGACTTTATCAAGAATCTTAACATAGACAATTTTGATCGGTAAAATATGTTTGTGATTTATTGCACAATTCGCTTCTGATTGGCGTTTATTAGACACGCGTCATGCGACAATGGGTCTTATGCTATATTCTGCAAGAATAGCTCCAGACCATTCAGCGCAATCGAGCAGTCTGGTCAAGAGCTATCATGTCCGCTAATAAGACCACGACACCTTGCGGGATATTAAAGAAGACAACGTAGATCCTGACCAGCCTGGCCGCATATGGCATTAGAGTAAATTTCGCATAACGCGTCATATTATGTTTTGCAGCGCATACATTCACGAAAATGCGTGTTTGTGAGGTGCGTTAGTCATATGAAATTTACGTTTTAAACGTTGTTTACTACCGAACATCGAAGTTTTATCAGTTCACAAATTTGAGGCTTTCGAATGGAAATACAACGATAAAATATAGACTTATTTCTGTCTTTGCATTTTTGTTCAGTATTTTCTAAACATGTGACCTCTGCCCCACATCGTGAAAATAACCTAAGTATGTGCATCATGCTGCTCGTGTTGCCACAGAAGCCAATCAACCTTAGAGTACAGGTAAATCGTCCAAAACGGCGACATTGATCACATCTTGCTGGGTGCCCGGGGTACAGGAGGGTAGAGGGAATGGTTTATAATAAACAATGTCATAGGATTCTCCGTGTGTGCATTAACGCAGCTTTGCAGTGGGTTTCTTTTACAATAATTAACTCTCTTTTTGGAGTGAATTAATACACAGGAGACGAGTCGGGTACAACGTTCAAAGATACTTTACACAATTATAACATTATAGGTAATAAATTTCATACATGTTTCTATAAACAATTTAAAGGTTTCACGCGACACATTTGTCGAGTGCAAAATAATGTGACCAGTTTCACGACCAAAGTCACAATAGATACTTAAAGTTGTTGTATTTTCCTTATATGTTTGTTGTAAAAGTACATTTTTGTGTCCCCCACTAACTGTGTTGTTCATAATGGGATTTTCGCTATTAATGTGCACACATTATTATCAAATCAAGACGACGCGTCGCATGATGCTTTATGTCGATCGCTTCAATGTCAATGTCACAGTGAATACATTGACATTTGTCGTACATTGTGAGATTTTTAAAATAAATTAGCACAAACAATCATAATATGCTTCGCTTGAAACAAACATGTCCATGGCTTCAATGTCAATGTCACATTGGATTGGAACGATCACAGATTTGTGTAAAATAATGCGTTTAAATAAGGTCAAAAGTGTATTAAAAACAATTTGCCAGAATACCTTATTTTCTAAACACCAATAATATCCGAGCATTGAATTTCATATATTTTGAATAAAACTCAGATATCATGATTTTTTGCTGTCATCTGCTGTTGTAGTAGGACTGCTATATATGGAACGGTTACGCTTCGAACATAAATAAGACCAACACCTGATTTTTTGTGTGTTTGTTAGACCATGACAATTTAGCTATTTTTTATTTCTTTTTTGATATTAAGGCCACCCCTAGGCCTTGTCAGAATAAGTATAGGCTTTATTCACCGACTTCCTTGATAAATGCTTACAACGCTGTTAAGGAAGAGAATGTTTCCGTTCTTAGAGGCTCAAAATTATACCGTTCCTGAAAATACATTACCTGGCAGGGTCTAGGGAAAAATCAACACAGACACAGTTGTTATCGGAGTTGCTCCCATTTTCTCACAACTGGAACAGGCTAACTTGGTTAAACATTTCATTTGCAAAACATGGCCAACTACGAGTATGACTACATGTAAGGAATGCATTGACGAAGCTACTGACTATGCTGTTAGTCTTCGAAAGGGAACCCCAAAGTCAGGCATCGTCCTTCCATTGTTAAAAGGGGTATCAGTTGATGGCCTGAAATAAAGAAAATAAGCCCCAGGTCTTTAGAGTTGGCCCGAGCAAAAATGACAAAAGAGTCTATGGTTATGGACAATTTTGGTAACCTAGGGTCATGCCTAAAAAAGCACGACCTTCTTGACAAACCACATTTAGAGTTTAACGTGGATGAAAAGGGCATCACTTGTGAACGCAAACCGCCAAGTTTTATCCCATGAGCTGACCATTGTCCACCTGCAGTGAACTCGGGTAAAGGCAAACCTGTGACACTTATTGGTTGCGGTAGCGCTGATGACCAAGCCTAACCACCATATTTTGTTTTCCCTTGAAAAAGGCTCATGTCAGACTTGTTGGTTGGGTGTTCACCTGGTACGGCTGCTGTGATGACTGAAACTGGTTGGTCAAATGCATCGGTCTTCAGAGATTGTTTGGACAACATTTCATTAAGTGCTTACCCGGTCGCTCTGATGAGAAGGTTTTCTTAATTCTAGATGGACACCGCTCGCATGTATCAGTGGGTCAAGTTGACTGGCCAAAAGCTAACAACATTGTTCTTTTCATTCTTCCAGCCCTTTCAAGTCATATACTGCAGCCCCTTTATTTGTCATTTTATGTACTTTTTCCGCCTATATATAATACGGCATGCAATAAATTATTGCGCCCAACTGCTGCTGTGATTACCAGGCATAACATTTTTGGACTGGCCTGCAAGATTTACTATCAATCTTTTAGAGCTGACAATCTCCAGGCTGGATTCAAGCGAGCTGGCATTTACCTTCTCAACTGGGACACCGTAGCGTAGTGGATATGGTGTCCGCCTCGCGATCGGGAGGTCACGGGTTCGATCCCCACAGTGGGAGCGTTCTTTAGATCTCCTCCAAAGACACCAAGTACAGGTTCTAGTCCCAGGAAACGGACTCGAGAGCATTTCAATAAGCCTTAGGCTTTCGATGCAATCGAGCTAAAATAAATATGTTTAAACTAACCGGGACACATTCCAAAAAAGAATGACAATCCTGCTGAACGGTATGTGGGCAGTGACTCAGAAACGACTATAGAAGGCGGGGTATGCAAACTGTCTGAAGATTAAGACATGTTTGCCTGCAAAGAAAAAGAATTAAAAGCAATAAAAAAATCTATAAATGAGAAAACAACCAGAAGAAACATCAGTCAAATTGTTGCAGGTAAGGATGTCACTGACTCAGCAGATATGACAAATTAATTGCTTATGAAAATGAGCAAACAAAGTCTAAACACTCAAGTGAAATAGGAAAACAACTAAAACCACCCAAAACAAATATGAAGAAAACAAACCAAGAATCTCTAGCTGGCCCTTCTCATGAAACTGGAGTCTGCAGCCTGACGATTAATCCATTGATGATGAAGAACAATGTTGCGAGTGGAATTTGTTCACACCACAGGAAGTGTCTGGTGCAAAGTCACTCATCATCACTAAATACGCCCAGTGTGATGGTGAAAGAAATGGGAGACCATGTCTTCATTGAGCCCATTTTAGCTTCTCTACCGATCGCCGTGGCCTAGTGGATAAGGCGTTCGCCTCGGGATCGGGAGGTCGTAGATTCGAGCCCCATGGGGAGCGTTTGTCTAAGGATGGATGTTTGTCATGGGACTTGTATCGATTAGGCCGGCTCGTGAGTTGCGAGCGTTTAACATGAATGGTTCCCGACTTCTATCCGCCTGAAGCCTGGCATAGTGATAGGAGTTGGGAGGTACATGGTATACACGCAAAAAGTGTCTCATAAGTCAGATTGGGTGGCCCTTTCAATAGGGGTGACACTATAATAAAAAAGACCTTTTTACTCTACCCATGTCAGAGTGGTCAGTAGACAGGATAAATTCTTCTGTCCACATTGTATTGGTTTGGTTAATTTCAGAAAACATTAGGCCTAAAGCCCATGAGTACACATACATATAATACATAATGTAGTCAACAGTGGTCAATGACATTCAGGCATATAAATATACTATTTTAAGCAATATANAACACACACACACACACACACACACACACACAAACACGCACGCACGCACGCACACACGTACACACGCACGCACGCACGCTCGCATACACACACACACATACACACACGCACACACACACATACACATACAAACACACGCACACACACGCGCACGCACGCATACACATAAACACACGCACACACAAACACACACACACACACACATACACACACATACACACACACACACACACACACACATGTTAGGGTCGCGAATTTACGGTTATCGAGGATAATGACTTTAAATATGCGTTACGCCATAACTGCCATTTGACACATTCTCTGTGACTTCCGGCTATTTCCAAATATATTGAATACACTCTGTCCCTCGTGTGCGTATATCTGTCAAAAATAAATGCAAGCACATTTTCCTGTTTGCAATTAAAATACGTGTGCGTATATGTGTCAGAAATGAATGCAAGCACATTTTCCTGTTGGCAATCCAAAGAACCAATTGAAGGTTCTGGGACAAGAAACTTGTTTAATTTACGGATTGATGTTTGCTTATATACAAATGATCGCTGGTGCGGTAAATTGCGCACGAATTTGTGAACAAATCCGACTCAAAGTAGACGGATTTACCACAACTGTTGTGCAAATATGTACAACTTTTGACCTGCGTTTATTGAAAAATAGGATAGGTGGTCAATCGGTGCAACGGTATCCATGGCCAGTATTGAAGCATATGACTTTTTCATGCAAGTGCATTTTATTGTTCTTTTTCAATTCTCCCGAACGTTTTGTATGTCAAATGATATTTGAGAGATATCATGATCGTTTTAAAGCTCTCATCAGGTAATTATACTGACATCTTACAGTTTAGTGGCACGAATGCTTACCTACGTAAATAACGGTTTTCACTATTCTTATATTTCCATATGGTTTTTTCCTATCTTACTTTATAATTAATTGAATGAATAGTTAATAGATTCCAGATCGTACATGAGTATTAATACGAGTTATAATAGTAAAAATGGACAGACGTTCAAGCCCATAAGGGTGGAGAGCTGCATGTTTAAATGCCTTTGATTCTCTCGGAATCATTTAGACAGCTGACAGATGTCCTTTGAAGCGTCGTTAACACAATTTCGGTTTTACCATCAACGTTAACAAATCTGCGGGAAATGAAAGGGTGTGATAATTACGCAGTTGTTCATGCAAAGGACTTGCGTTGAGAATTTAAACAAAAATAAATAATACGCATGCGTAATTACTACGCATGTTCTCGTTTCGGCGTTTTAAGGTCATAACGGTTACTAAATGCAATGTTTTGTGAGTAGAAAATATCTGTATATACTACATTGATTATATGGACAAAACTCGTATAATTTGTGTAAAATGATTATGACTTAACAATATAATGTTGTGGTTATTGTCTTGGATATAATAGGCTCTGTCACACAGTCATACACACGTCGCTAATGCACTCTGAACTTAATCAACCGAAACAATTATGTCTACGATGAGCGTTATAAATGACATCGACATAGGCTTATTTAGGTTCACACTATTATAATATCATATTGATTTATAAGACCAATAATGCCAGTTTTAACCGCAATTATGTCCTCTCTAATATATAGTCCACATTAATATTTAAAGCAAAGCCATACAATTAATATACTCGTTATTCCATGAAACTTATGATTTAGAAAGCGCGGGAGACAAGCAATCTTGTTTTCCGAAAAATATAGGTAGGGTTTGGTCTTTGATTTTCCGATGTCCTGGTAAATGTCAATGATATTTGTTAATATTGTCTGGTGTCAACAACTGATCAATTAATAAAACAACGTGTTAAATATTTAATGATTCGAACAACTCATTATTGATGTTTTTCAAAGGTCAGTGCTGTAAGATTCGATTGTAAGACCGAGGTTTTGGATATTCCGTTGAATTACATCGAGTATTGCTTTTTACAGCTTGCCGTTATAGACCGTTTTCTTTGCGAAACGATTTGGAAAGTTTATTTTCATGCTGTTAACGGCAATCCATGAGGTTCTAAAGTCACACATTGTTCCTCAGGAATATTTATTTATGTTAAGGAATAATCATGTATTCCGAAGGAAGATGTATTTATTCATAAGGAAGATTTATTTATGTCCTAGGAATCACGTATACAAATATTAAATTAAGGTAGTCTCGTGTTTTCAATTCGTTGATCAAGTGTTATTGTGATATTATGTTCTAGTAATACAAGTTGAAAATATCAATGTTTATTAATCCTTGTGAAAACAATGACTATGAAGTCGACAGCATGTACCGGTATCTTCTATAACATAAAACCTGTAATTATTATTATTATAATTCAACGTTACATCTACATCTGGTCTTAACGTCTTGAGAAAGGTGAACATCACAATCGATGGAAGGTGGAGAATAGACGCAAAGTTACTCTTTGTTTTATCTGCTCAATTAAATGTTTGACAAACATGAACAGCCGTCTAACGGAAGGCACGCAATACGTTTATCAAAATAAGGAGATCGCGGTATGGTAATTTGCATATATCGACCAGTCGGTAAATTGCTGTTTATATTTTATCGAAATAAAGTTTTACTAATGTGTTAATCTATCGTATAATTACCTAATTTGCTTTTTAAAATACAGTCTTGTATGTGTTCTTTCTTTATCAGTGTACCAACCAGACGCGCGCGGACACTGGATTTTCAAATAGAGGGTCGGGAATAAGACAAATGGTCGGAAATATATTTTTGTGAACCAGGACTGTTGCACCGGTAAACTATATCTCTATAACACTCCGTGTCCACAGTTAAATATCATGATATAAAAAAATAGTAAATATGAATACATAAGTAATACTTTGACAATTGTTTGCAGATAGTATAATTCAAATATTGATTCATTTCAACATCAGAGCAAGACGAACTTATAAAGCACAGTTAGAGCAATTTATCAAAAAGGTGTTTGAATAAAAAAAGAGTGAGTGCATGTTTGAACATTCAACCGGCACACGAACTACTTTGTGGTTGGCTTAAGAACATCCAAATAACTTCGGATATCAAGGATTGAATATCGGTTAAATGTTTGGCGCATTAAGCAATTTCTAATTATCACCCAATAACAATTGATTCCCGAGTTAAATAACTGAACACATACAAATCCAATCATAAGAGGTTTGAGTTCATAATATTTGTATTCTGTCAAATTCCAAAGACCAGTGCACTACTAATGGAAATTTGATTCGAAATAATTTCCAGCTATGCATATTACAATCAATGCATGACCTAAGTAGGCTTCAGCATATAAGTAGTTCTTCCTTGCATATTTAAGATGTTTGTGCAGACAGAGTAGTAGTTCATTTAGCAAATGCCAACGTATCCTTCAAATCAAGACTGCATTACACAAGATTGGTGAATCGCTTTCCAATTCGAATCTAATATGAACTGATCTGAATTTAATTGTTTTCCGATTTGTCAGCGAAGAACTTTGATTTCTTTATGATTACAATGTCCTTTGAATTTCAGGTTCAATGGAGCCGACATCAAATGGAAGTAAAAATAATTTGACTGGAGAGAAAGACTAATTAATAACTAATAACTTACGTTAAGAAAAATAATGGACTATTATGGGTGGAATATTTATTATCATGTATTACGAATGTGTTGTGTATAAATTGCTTTTGTGAATACTAAGATCAATACGTAATTATAAATTATATATTCAGAAGCAAATAAATTGCAATTAACATGCACGGATTAAAAAATAACAACAATGCTTATTGACACACATTAATGTTTAACCCGCTGTTCTATTAATCTACCACTTGCTAACGCCCACTGACTTTGACTAACGATTCAGAACTTTGTGTTTTGCATATAAAATGCTCGTTTGAATATAATTGCGGGGTAAACATAACGTTTGGTATTCCTTCACTGAAGCGATATTACATTATCAAGTTCTAACACAGGCCCTTCTGTCTTCCTGTATTACATATCCTTTCTTTGAGGCTGTTAGGGATTGGATTACCGACTTGCAAGATATAATAATATTGTCCACTAGACTGTCGGGAATCGATGCTTATCAGATAAAGACAAATCATGTTGTTCCCAAACATTCAATAAATTAAGAAGTATGATTTATGTATTTTAATACTAAAATAAAGACACATGAACGTAAAATGTGCATTTATATTTGTTAGTAACTAAGCAGACAATAAGGGGTAACCGTGGTTACGTTGTAAATCGAAACCAATGCAATTGTTACCATTGGGCATGCGTGATTTTTGGTTTTACTTTCCTTAAATGTTCCTTTGGAAATTGTCAACGATTCTATCCTTTTTAAAATGGTAACGTTCATGGTGATAATTGTCTGTGTTTACGACGCTTTACAGGACATATGCCAGCTGATTTTCTGATAAACAGAGCACCAACGGCCATAACACATGCTACATGTTGTTCTTGTGGTCGCCCTAGTGTTCTATCAAATGAGAATGAGTACCATTTCTTAGTTTGACAAATACTTCACGAATAAATAATCAAAATCGTCAATATTAAAGTTGGACTGCCTATTTGTATATCTGTTACGGTTTATCTCATACAGCTTCAATTATAAGTAATTATAAACACTTTTCATCGTTTTTTTAAATTCTAAATGCCGAGTTTAATAGTTCAGTTTAATCACGTAGAAGTAATACAATCAATTTTACCAGCTTAAAATCGTGCTTTCTGTTAGACTACGATATTCAACTAAATTGTTTTTGAAGAAATATATTTAGTTAATTAATGAACATAGTTGTCAATGGATGACATTAAACTTAGACCGGTCTCTGAAAATTTAAAAAAGAACTTTACATTATTTTGTTTAAATATAATTGTTTGCTTAATAGTATGCATTGTTCATCGTAAAATATTTTAGTTAATAGACCTTAAAACTGTAAGATATCATGATTGGAATCAAAAAGAAAAACCTTTTATCTTCGATTAAGACAATCATCATTAGAAACGGTATGAAATTACTTTACTCCTTAATTCCATGTTTTAATGATCAGGTTTTTAGTCTCTCTAAATACAAAACCTGTATTTTCAAGTCTAAACAACAACAAAAAACGAGCTCTCTAAAATGTTATTCGTCAAAAATATATCAATATATATACATATGTTTATGTGGTTAACAAGCGCGAGTTTATTTAACACGTAGGATAAAGACAGTATGGTCACGATTCGCAATATATTTTATAAACACTGGTTTAGTCTTTAGTTTTTAATAAAATCTAATCTTTATTTTTGTGTGCGCGTGAACATTCCAACCTGCAGTCGACAGCGTTTAAAAATTCGCTGCAATACACATACAAGCGAAAATTCGAATTTTACCAAACATTAGTCGTCACAGTAAATGCCGCGTTGTTTGCCCAAAAGTCCGCAGCCGATTGTTGGTTCTTGGAATGATAAACTGGACGATCTGTTTTCATACATAATGTTTCCATTGACGTAAGGGACGTAGTATATTGGCAAATAGGAGGAAATTACGGAGTGTGGGTCGATATGGAAGACATGGCGTAATACATAATGATCCTAAATGATTCCGGGACTGATTTGTGGCCCACCACGTTTGTGCATTCCATTATTGGAGCCATCCATAAGCATATTCGAGTCTTTTGTACGATATGCTGTTGCTGTACGCAGGTACGTTTGAAAGCTTTCTCTTGATTTAAAGATAGGCAATATTGAAGTATTAATACCATTACTTATCTTTTTTTATAGATTGATATAACACGTTAATCTAAGAAGGGTGATGCGCACATATATTTATTGTTTTCTCTTGTTTGTGCTTCAAAGTTGTTACATCAGGGACACACATTTTGTTAAAAAAGATGATAATAAATTAAGTCAATAAATTTATTATTTGAATCTTACAATTTACAAAATGCATACATGTGTTACCGATATTTCAGAATAATATCACCAATCTGTGAACAAGTCCTTTTAATAAACAATTACACTATATTCTAATAGTAAGACCAGAATGGAGATAATGAAAGAGATTTTATGGTGGAATAATATCTTGTCATGGAAAAATATATTTTAAGGGAAAACGGCATGGCTATACAGCAATCAGCATGTTGCACGTTATAAGTAGCAGACATGTGGGTGACATGTCTACCAGTTTAATACATTTGTGTGTAGTGAAGACATATATAGTTATGCTGAATAGTAAATTTTCCACCTGAATATTTTGATGATCGTTTTTCAAGATGCATAATCCACGAGTTGTGTATCTTATGAATCTATTGCGCCATCGTTAATTTTTGTTTATATCCCTAGAAAACAATGTTGATATTCGTTTTTAAACGTCAAAACAAAGACTATGGACAAATATTTATTTGTACAAATGACGTGCTTTGATTTTATTTCATTTTTTTTCCAAACGTTTTACGTATAACCTTTCTACATACAGCTATCATAAAACCAATCCCATCCCTATCGAATCCTGTTTTTGAAACGAATGACCTCTTGCAAAAGCCTTTCGTCATTAATTAATACTGGAAAAGACTGATTGATATTATTACATTCATTTCACCATATGTNAACACGAAATCGTAATCCTCTCGGAGCGAGTTATTTTATTCCCATCGAAGTTTACAATACAACTATGCATGACAAACACACAATCCGAAATACGTTTTGGATTCGTTTGATAATTTAAAAATTATTTTACTGTTAAATTAAAATTCCACGTCCGACTTGTTGTCCTTAAAATTCGAGAATCTAACATAAACTAGTGATTTTCGTCACATAAAATTACGTCACACGAGATACGTCATAAATTGCATCATCAATTGAATGAAAAACAATAGTAAGGAAAGCCGGTTCGGACATAAATATATATGAAACACACCAAGGAAAAGGTAGTTGGTGAGATATAATCGTTACACTGTTAGTAACTGATGGTGTATGGGATATACACCCTCAGTAATGACATACCATACTCGAGCTTCGCTCTCGTATCATTATGGTATGAAATTACTGAGGGTGTATATCCCATACACCATCAGTTACTAACAGTGTAACTAATAATACTGGGAAAGACTGATTGATATTATTTTAATCATTTCACCGTGTGTCAGAACAATATAGTTTACACGTTTAATTTAAAAGCATTTATTAGGAGCGACAAACTTGCTATGATACAAAATACATGTTTAAAGCGCAACATATTATTCACGTCGAAACTCGCCTGTTGTGAGATTTAAAGCATATCTAGAGAAATAATAAGATAAGAAAATATAAGACTTTGGCCTGTTTTTATTTGATATTTTACAGTTTTATCTCAATGTCAAAGAACTAAATTTTACTTATTATCTTTATACCAGAGAACTAAGTTTTAAAACAATATGGAACAGAGAAACATTTAAAAGTGTAACACTCCACTTATATACAAGTCAAACCATTGGAATTCTTTCCAATAATACTGTCTGCATGTCTATAACGGCACCGTAACGTGTTGAGTGTAAAACTTACTTATAGTCGATCTATTACACTAATTGTTCTAACAAGTGCATCAATTACATGAAATTAATATTTCTGCACTTAACCGAGGCAAATGTGTTGATGATTTCATCGATCGAAACATCCGTTTCTCTGTATATTTGTAGGAGTCCTAAATCAGACAGCTTTGCACCAGACATGGTGAAAAGAAGCGAGCTAGAATCTATGCAAATAGTAGTTAGAATCTATGCACATAGATATAAGTAGAGTTGATTATTGGAAGATATGTCCTTTGAACACGACCAGAATACATTGTCTGAGTATTATGTCAATATGAAAGGCAGATTTCTAACACCTCACCCCCTCAGGGTCAACATTTTAATGCATTTTTCGAAGTTGAAGCATTTTTATTTTTTTCATGTTTCAAAACAATTGTAGGCCCGGGCCTGCTGTGCCATATAGCAGCTACGCCCCTGATTCCAAGTGGCTAACATCGCGCTTTGTATGCTTATTTCAAGCTGTTTGGCATTAAGTAAAAATAATTATTTGCGCATTATATATGCAAAGTGGAGATGTGTTAACTTTATAAAATAGTACAAATATTGATAAATATATTTGTTTCCTATTTTTGAGATATGATTTAGCATTTTTTGTTGTTAATCAATAATGTTTAAAACTAAATCGAAATATTTCAAATCATTATTCTTGGCATTCATGGAATATTTCGTCATGCAAACATTTAAAAACAATAGTTTTGTTCTGATTGTTTACTTAATCCGAGAATACATGTATCCGGTCTCTTACACGTCGAGTGACGATTATACTCTATAAACTATAATTGGGGTTACATTGCCGAAAATCGTTTAATATGATGTAACTGTGTCGTGGTCGTAATGGTGAAAAGTCAAGCTTTGATATTGTCCATGTAGGAAATGACTTATTTAAAGAAGTAGCAGCAATAAGCAATAAACCGTTTTTTGATAGATAGTTTAACTGGAAACACAATTGCTGACGTTCATGGCAACAATAGCATATAGATTCGCTATTGAGTCGTATATTTTATTTCAATGCACAACAACAAAAATGTATGGGATGTTTTAATAAAGAGAATATGCGAACTGCCCCACATGTTTGAACATCACAAGAAACGATCATGTGTTTGAACAACACATACACAACCTGAAAGAATGATGTACACGTTTGAAAAAGCGATCCGTGGCCAACTAAATCAAAGCTACCGTCGCGCCTAGCCCTAAGGTTATCTTAAAGCTCCCTTTTATCGCTCACTCCAAGCTGTCGTAAACTAAGGAAAAGCGTTAATTTTCACCTTATCTTAAGGTGGTTCCACCTCGCACTTAATGCTCTCGTAGCGCTTATATAAAACGATTTTCAAGGTAAATGCGCAAACAAAACTTGTTTTTGTTGAAAAACATAGTTAATTATTGTGCGAATAAACAGTAATTTATGTGTTTTTATGGCCAAAAATGAAATTCTGCTCTCGTCTTTCTTTAAAATCCTTACGGCAAAAACAAAATCACGCTCAATTCACGTTATTCACTGATATTTATATTTATTCTTCTGCTAGCAGGATGATAAATAGAATTATTACGCGCTCGCTCCGTCTACATACGCCAATTACATTAAATAAAATGGAAAACCATGTTTACTAGTCTGATCTTTACTTTTATCTGTAAGATAATTCGGTTTCGGTTTCTTGCCACTGACAGTATGTATGATTACAAACGGAATAATAATACAGATGTTGTTATAATAACATAAATTCTGCTTTCCGTTTCTGCGAGAAGATAGGTTTACGACCATGATTGCAGGGAATTAAATAGAAACGTGGAATGCGTATACCGATTAAAAATAATTACATAACTGCGCACGCTCATGGTCATGTCGTTTATACCGCTATAAGTATAAGATCAATGGTTTTAACCAAAGAATTAAACATAATCCATAGTTCATGTTATAAATTGTTATTTTGTTTCCACGTTCATTAGTTATGCCCAACCATTTTTCTCTTGCTTCAACAGAGCCGTAAAACATCGCCCAGCAAGTGGTGATAAATGTCGCCGTTAACGACGCTGCTTAAGACAAATCTTAAGTGGCCATCACGCGAAACGCGGATTCAGTTGCAATAAGACACGTGACACAAGAAGCGTCTTGCTCAATCGTCGCACATGTTTGGAAAATGCGTTTTAAGCGAGGTAAAGAACAGACATCACCAGCAATTAGTTAATTGTATTTGTTCACGTTTAAGTACTTTTGTATACGTCGCATGTCACAGAAAAACTTAACGACTGTTATACTAGAACAACTTAATTGTTAATTCCAGGATTTTTCGATGTTAAATTTCAGACAACCAGGAATTTAAGTAATGATATAATTTTAAATTAATCTAGAGAACACTGCTTTGGAAATATCAAGTGAACCTTCAATATTTTTTTGAGCGGGATGTTTGAATGTATTGTTCAGTTATACAATCTGAACTCAGCTTTTCGATGATGAGAAAGAAAGTTTTCAGCTATTTTGGATGAGGATGTATTTTGTGTTTGGCAATGAAGCCCCGTCATGTTGATGCAAAATGTACGATAAAACCACTGTAAAAAGAATCTTGCAGGAGGGGTTACGCAAATATATGATGCATAGGCATTTCTTTATAATAATACCTTTTGTACTGGTATATCAATTAAATGAGTGTTAACAAAATATAAATTTATACCATACAGTCTTATTTCATTTTTTATTTTATGACTGGTATCATTCCATGTATGACATTAACTAAATATTACAATACATATTCATTTTGCTTACCGAAAAACATGATGTTAGCAATATCCTCGTTTTACGTTACTCTGTGTTTTATATGCTCAATTAAATGTTTGAAAAACATGAGCTGTCTAACGGAAGGCAAGCAATACGTTTATCAAAATAAGAAGATCGCGGTATGGTAATTTACAAATGTCGACCAGTCGGTAAATTGCTGTTTATATCATATTGAAATAAAGTTGAATGAATGTGTTAAACAATCGTATAATTACTTCAGTTGCTTTTTTAAATACAATCTGAAATGTGTTCGTACTATATCGTTGTACCTTCCGGACGCGCGCGGACACTGGGTTTTCAAATAGAGGGTCGGGATTTTGACAAATGGTATGAAAGATATTGTTGTGAACTAGAACTGTTGCACCGGTGAACTGTTTATCTATAACGCTCAGCTCCGTGTCTTAAGTTTAATATCATGATATATAAGAAATAGTATTCATGAATACATAAGTTATACTTTGATAATTGTTTGATGTATTATCCAAACATTGATTCATTTCAACATCAGAGAAAGACGAACTTATGAAGCACAGTTTGAGTTACTTATCAAATAGGTGTTTAAATAAACAAAATCAAGAGTGAGTGCAAGTTTGTAAGTTTATTGAACATTCAACCAGCACACAAGCTACTTTGTGGTTGGCTTCAGAACATGCCAATAACTTCGGAAATCAATGATTGAAAACCGGTTAATTTTCTGGCGCATTAAGCACTTTCTTTTTATCACCCAATTGCAATTGATTCCCGAGTTAAATTAACTGAACACATAAAAATCCAATCGTAGGAGGTTTGAGTTCATAATATTTGTATTCTGTCCAATTCCAAAGACCAGTGCAATACTAATGGAACATTGATTCGAAATAATTCTCAGCTATTTGTATTATAATCATTGCATGATGATAAGAAGGAGTAAGTTATAAGAAGTTATTCATTGCAATTTCAAGATGTTTGTGCAGACATCTACAGTAGTAGTTCATTTAGCAAATGCCAACGTATACTTCAAATCAAGACTGCATTTCACAAGATTGGTAAATTGATTACAAAGTCCTTTGAATTTCAGGTTTTAATAGTACCAACACCAAGTGGAAGTCAAAATAATTTGACTGAAGAAAAAGAAAATAACTTAAGTTATGAAAAATAATAACTGGGCTATTATAGGTGGAATATTTATTATCATGCAGTACGAATGTATTGTGTTTGAATTGCTTTTGTGAATACTAAGATCAATACTTAATTACAAATTATATATTCAGAAGCCAATACATTGCAATTAACTGCAGTTAGCATCCTGGTCGTTAAAGAAGCGATCATACAATAATATCCTAAGTGACATTTTCTTTGAATTACAACTTACTATAAAAGTCTGACTTACAATCCAATCTTGTAATAGCACTGATTAAAAAAATATCAATACTGTAATGAGTATTGAAAACCATTAATGTTTAACACACTGTTCTATTAATCTTCCACTTTCTCACGCCCACTAAATTTGAATAACGATTCAGAAAGTTGTGTTTTGCACATACAAAATATGCATTTTAGAATATAATTAGACGAAAATATAACGTTTAGTATTCCTACACTGAAGCGATATTATCAGGTACTAACACAAGCCCTTCTGTCTTCTGTATTACATATCCTTGTTTAGAGGCTGTGGATTTTTGATTACCGACTTGTATGATATAATAATATAATATAGTCCATAAGACTGACGGGAATCGATGCTTACTAGATAAAGAAAAAATCATGCTGTTCCCGAAAATTGCTTTTAATACGAAAATATATACACATGAAAGTAGAATATGTATGCATATTTGTTAAATTAAACGTACAATAGGGGATTAACGTGGCCACGTTATAAAAAGAAATCAGTGCAATTGTTACCATTTGGCGTGCGTGCATGTGATATTTAATTTTGCTTGCCTTAATGTTCCTTTGGGAATTGTCAACGATTTCATCTTCATCTTCTTCAAACTTGTAACGTTCATAGTGATAATTAATTGTGTTTACGGCTTTACAAGACATCCGTCAGCTGTCATTTAATTCTCTGATAAACACAGCACCAACGGCCATTAAACATGCTGCATTTTGCTCTCGTGGTCGCCCTATTGTTCTATCAAATAATAATGAGTACCATTTCTTAGTTTAGCAAATACTTCACGTGAAAATAATCAAGATCATAATATACAATACTTAAGTTGGTTTGCCTAAGTGTATGTCTGTTACGGTTTATGTCATACAACTTAAATTATAAATAACACTTTCGACATTCTTTTTTTAATTCTGAATGATGAGTTTCATAGTTATTTTTAATCGCGATATATCGTATAAATAAAACAATCAAATTAACCATCTTCAGATTGTGCTTTCTGTTAGACTACAATGCTCAACTATTTATTTTTTTGCAGGAATACATTTATTTTACTGATTAATGAACATAGATGTCAATGGATGACATTAAGATTAAGATTTAAGACCGGTCTCTTAAAATTTAAAAATGTTATATTATTTTGTTTAAAATTTAATTGTTTGATTGACAGTTAGAATTGCTCATAGTAAAATATTTCACTTTAAAGAACTTAAAAATTAAAGAAACCATGATTGAAAGAAGAGCAAAAGCTTGTTTCGTCGATTATAAAAATCCTTATAAGTAACGTATATACCGTTCTACAATGTTTTAATAATCATGTTTATAGTAAAGTCTAAACAACAAAAACAAACGAGCTCTCGTACATGTAAGTCGTCCAAAATATATTAATATATGTACACATTTATATCTGGTTTACAAGAGCGAGTTTATATAACATGTGTAATGACACAATGTTTCGTAGTAAAACATATACCCGATGTCGTAGAGAAACAGACTACGCTTTGACGTCGTCAGCCACCAGTGTATTAAGTTAATAAATTTATAATTTGAATCTTTATTTTAATGAATGACAATTTACACGAGATCACAAAGACTATGAACAAATAATTATTTGTACAAATGGCGTGCTTTGATTTGATTTTATTTTTGTTCAAACGTTTTATGTATCACCTTAAGTTTGTACATACAGCTATCATAAAACCAGTTCCAGCCCTATTGAAACCTGTTTTTGAAACGAATGATCTCTTGCAAAAGCCTTTCGTCATTAATTAATACTGGAAAAGACTGATTGATATAATTACATTCATTTCACCATACGTCCGAACAGTATGGTTCATCCTTTAAATGCAATAGCGTTTATAAGAAGCGACAAACTTTCTTTGATAAAAACTATTATTAATAACTGTTTAAAGAGCAACAAAGTATTCATGTCGAAAGTTGATAACCTTTACAAACGTATTATTAAAACTCCTTGGAGTTAACATTGCTTTGTGTGCTTATTTTAAGCTGTTTGACATTTAGTGAAAACAAGTTATTCACGCATTATAATTTTTATATGCAAAGTAGAGATTTGTAAACTGTATACAATGGTATTAATATTGATCAATATATTTTTTATTTTATTTTTAGATCTGATTTAGCATTGTTGTTGAGGAGCTAAGCATAAGTTTTCAAAACTAGATCGAAATATTCATAATAATTGTTCTTTGCATTCATGCAATATTTCATCATGCAAACATCTTAAAACCATAGCTTTGTTCTGATTCTTTAGCAAATTCAAGAATACATGTATCTGGTATTTTACACGTCAAGTGACGATAATCATCTATCAACTGTAATGGCGGTTACATTCATTTGACCTTGCCGTTCATTCGACATTGCCGTTCATTCGACCTTGCCGAAACCAAAGGCAGTTAAAACTAGTGGAAAACTCTTTGTATAATTATATGCTATTTCCCAACAAAGATCAGGTAAAGTAGAAATACGTAAGACAAAGACGTGTATACGACATTCGTCATATATACGATAAAAGATAGTCAGAGGTACTTAATAAAGGTAAAGGTCTTTTTTATTATAGTGTCACCCCTATTGAAAGGGCCAGCCAATTTTGACTTATGAGACACTTTTTGCTTGTATACCATGTACCTCCCAACTCCTATAACTATGCCAGGCGCCAGGCGGATAGAAGTCGGTAACCATTCATTTGTAACGCTCGCGGCTCACGAACCGGCCATATCGGAACAAATCCCATGACAAACATCCATCCTTTGACAAACGCTCCCCATGGGGCTCGAACCTTCGACCTCCCGATCCCGAGGCGGACGCCTTATCCACTAGGCCACGGCGATGATTTTGATTTTATTGCAGATTTTGAATCAGTATATCTGTGATCACAAAGCGATGGTTCAAACTATTATGTATGGTAAAGTATCTCAGTGTAAACTTTTGCAGATGAATGAGATGTCTATACAGAAAGCAAAAACATAACTATTGATGACGCTTTTGATGATTAATAAGTCAAAAAATAAGGAAGTCGTTATCTCCAAATATAATTCCATGAACCTCATACCCTTTAAAGATAATGCTCAGAAACCTTTGACGTTACTTAACTTTCATTTGATTTTTGTTTGTCTTTTCATTATATTCCGTGTCTATCTAATGACCAGCCGCTTGTTTTTTTTAAAAATCAAACAGAGTATTCTAGAGTTAAAATATCACCAAACTATTAACTTGAAGATTACAATAAATCAGATGGACTAGTCCGTTTTTATTCACACTTTCTTGCTGATCTGAATTAATAAAATCGTTATGTAGGGAAAGGATACATTGAAGGACTTTGAATACTATTTGATAAGAATGTGCTTTGTGTTTGCAACGAAGTGATCACCAAATGGAAATCAGTTTTAAACTTTCGTTTTAAAGAGAGCATTACTGCAAATAAAGATGGTTTAATGAAAAGAAATTGATACCTTCATAATAGTTTGTTTTATCATGTCGGGTTGTTGACGCGATTTACTTTTTATCTGTTAGATAAGTCGGTGTCGGGTTCTTGCCGCTGGCATTAGTTATAATTACAAACGGAATAATAATACAGATGTTCTTATAATAATTCATATGCTGATTTCCATTTCTGCGAGAAGATATGTCTGCGACCATAATTATAGGGAATTATGTAGAAACGGGGTATGCGTAAACAGATATAAAATAACCTCGTAACTACGCACGCTCACGGTCATGTCTGTTATACCGCAATTAGTGTAAGATCGATGGTTTTTATCAAAGAACTGAACAAAATCCGTAGTTCATGTTATAAATTGTTACTTTGTTTCTACGTTCATTTATAATGCCCATCAATTTTTCTTTCGCTCCTTACAGAGTCGTAAAATATCGCCCAGCAAGTGGTGATAAATGTCGCCGTTAAGGACGCTGCTTAAGACAACTATTAAGAGGTTATCACGAGAAACGCGGCTTCTGTGGAAATAAAACGTGTTACACAAGAGGCAAATTGCTCTATCGTCGCACATTTTTGGATAATGCGTATAAAGCGAGGTTAAGCAGAGACATCATCAGCAATTAGTTCATTGGAGTTGTCCACTTGTAAGTACATTTGTATACGTAGCATGTTACAGAAGAACTAAACGGCTGTAAGCAATGCTGTTAGACTAGAAGGACTGAATTGTTTATTCCAGGAATTTTCGATGTACTGCTTCAGAAAACCAGTAATTTAAGTAATGATCTAATTTTAAAGAAATTTAGAGAACCCTGCTTTGGAACGGTCAACCGAGCCTTCAAGATTCCTTTAAGCACATGATAATTAAATGTGTTTTTCAGTTACAAATCTGAACTCATTTTTTGGATGATGTAAAAGAAAGCTTAAAGATATTGTGGATGAGGATGTCTTTTGTGTTTGACATTGATACCCCGCCATGTTGATAAAAGCATCATTATGAAATCACTGTAAAACATTGGCATTCATTTATTTTTAATACCTTTTGTACTGGTATATAAATTGAATAAGTGTTAACCAAATAAAAATTGTTTTATTAAGTATACCATACAGTTCTATTTCATGACCTTTTATCATTCTATGTATGACATCAACTGAATATTACAACCAATAATATTTTTGCTTACTGCTTAACCTTTTGTTATGCAAAACATGATGTAAGCAACAACCTTGGTTCATATCGATCTTTGATTTTACATATACATATTTTGAATACATTTACAAATTGTACTTTTTGTATTTGTATTAGTTTTATTTTAATGTTATAACTAGAAAGCAAATCGAGAGCGTGGACACGACAGCAAATAATTAAAAACAATAAGAACCTTTTTCGCTAAATAACAAAGAAATGATTATTGAAAATATTCCTTAACATTCCGAAAATGTAACCGTTTCTTCGTAAAGCACAAATGACCATTTATATAAACTGCAATTCATGTTTGTTAACGTGAAGATAGAAAAATGTCTTTGTTGAAATACATTGTTAATTCAGCCTAACAACACACTGCCCTTTGAGTCTCAATACTTGACCGCCATGCAACGAGATTGAAAAACACTTTCGATCAATTAAAAATGACCGAATGCTAACGCACGACCGTGGCGCACGTTGTGTGCAGTGTAGAACTTATAACCAAACAAAATGCACTTTTTTGTTGTTTTGGATTTTTATTACGAAGCTTAATTGAGAAGTATTTGGTAAATCCTAACTATAACATGATGTGTCGAGTCTCAACATAGTATTGACACGTGTTTGCACATTTATTTAAAACAAAAATCAACAAGTTCGAACTTCGATATTGCATGTAGTGTTTCGAATGTGTTTTTGTTGACACGCACAACTATACCATAATGACCTGGGATGTCGGTGAATTCGATTTCGTGTTAAAGGTGCACTTATTACCACCAAGCGTACATTGAACAAATGTGCGCTCATAATTATTTCCAACGAATGTTTGCTCTTGCTTTACACAAAATGCATAAGTATGAACACAATTATTAAAGTATAATATAAAATATAAACACGGTATGCGTTTTTTTTAATTATAATACAATTGACTTTTTTAAGAAGTGTTATTTTTTTTACTCATATCAATAACTGCTCCAGCTTATAACCCACAACCCTAGCTGAATTTCCAACAAAATTCTACATAAACTTGTAAACATGCAAACATTAATCATCATCTCAACACCCAACAATCATTATATGATTAGATGTGTCAACAGCGATTGACAACGGCTATGCAATGTCGCTAGTTGCAAAGAAACAAAATGCTGAACATGGGTAAAAGCATATTTCAGTCAGCACGCTGAATATACAACAAAATTCTCTTTTTTTTTCAATATTGCATTACGTTTTCATTGTAACATAACTTTATTTTTTTTTGTACAAAGATCTGGTCCGGAAGAAGTTAATGATTATGCTTAATAGTGATGCTGAAAATACCTAACATCGTTAACATACACAATGCCAGAGAAAGGGAAAACGGATGACATACTTGAATAACGATCGAAGAATTGCCAATACACTACGCACTTAACTCACTTATAATTACTGTATGACTATCTTGTCATTCTAAAAAAAGGTTAAGTCTGACAAAATCTTTGAATTGTGTGGTTATATTCGAATGTTTACTAAAAGCTTATGCAAAACAAGCGAAATATTTATGTGAAAAAAAAAATAAAAAAAATCAAAATACCATGCGTTAAATACAACCTGTTCCAAATTTATCTTAAGTCTTATGCACCTAATATATTATATTATCGATTCAGTTTTATCCCATCGTCAGACGTGCATTGTTGAATTAAACCAATGTGGAATATATTTTCCTTTATTTCAGCAGTGCTGAAATATANAAGTGAACACCGAATTGTTTGTGAGCTTCTCGACATTCGTCCCATGGTCTTTAGGGAGTTTTAGGTTCCAAACCAATTACAATAAATGTTTCTCTCCAGCAAAAGAAAACTAAATTTACCTCTCCGAGTACTTGAACTGGAAAAATCTTGACGTTCAGTTTTCTTCCGAATAATGAAATATTCAGCCTCTTTCTCAAAGGCTCGTCATGTGTTTGAAACGGAATAGTTCAATAAAGTTATATTTTTTGAATTGGGAGAATACAAAGATAACATCCGNGCAATTGGAACTTAGACATTTATGTGTTTAGTAAGCTAGTTTCTCACTACTTCTGTCACTATAAAAACATTGTTGCTGACGCAATAAAAAGGGGGAAGAAATTCAATTGAGTACAGAGTGTATTTCTTAAACGAGTTAAAGACCACACTGCACATACACCACTTCAACATCTTCGTTAAATAACATCCTGGTTTTCAAATAAAGTGTTTTATGATAAATTGTGAATCACTGAATTTGCAAAATTCTCAACAATTGACCAGGGTTGAAAACCGTCTGTTTTTCGAACTTAAATATTGTTAACCGTGCTGTATAACGAACTTTTTACATAATAATTCTAAATAATAATGTTCTCTCTGGACAAGAAGCGGCACACAAACTGTGGGTCCGTCATCGGAAACGCTTTGGTATAGAGCCTGGGATCAGCCTAAGGCAAGTTGCTGCTTTCAGGGGAACCACTCGCAAGCGCTGCATTAGTGACGTCATCGTGACGAATAATCTTGAGCGCGCGAAATCCTGTCCGGGACACGCACTTTTACCGACGCTGAACGGGATAACGCTGAAAAATATGCATATGCAATAAAAATGTAGAATATACTTTAATTGACAAATTTTGTTGAAAACTGGAATTGTGTCTAAAAGCACGGAAGCAATCTCAGCGCAGAGTTAAGTTGTCGTTCTATGCTCACACATACAATCTCTGCCATCACAAGAAAATCCTTCCAGATTTGGTAGGATGTTTTTATTATTGTTTTTTTTAAAGTATTATATAATGAAAAATAGTATCATTGTCTTTTATATTTTGAAAATAGTGTATAAGTTTATGTTCATAATAAACTGGTAACATAGATTTTTGAAGATACAAAATGCTTATTTTAATTTTTCTTTTTCCAATAAATTTCATTTTAATTTCCCGCTTTGATATTTATTCATAGGACATACGAACACTAAAATGGTATCATGTTAGTGTTTGTGTGTCGTATGAATAGATATCGTCGCGGGAAATTAAAATGGATTTTTTTATGCCACAACAAAATAAAAACGAGCATTTTGTATCTACAAACATCCATTTTACCAGACCACATATGGCGTTGAGATTTTGGCTACTGCTATAAGGAACACTATTGTTTTATTGGGTAACTTTATTTTAGAAAATACTGTACGAAAATTTCGTTGATTTTTTAGTATTAATGGGGCTTTAATGTTTTCATGACATAACATTGTGTTAAATAAATTGTCTTGGTAGAGTATGCTTAGTTCATAATAGAACATTTCATTTTGAATCGTGTGCTATGCTGAATGTTAGGTAATTGCGACAAACTGTGTAGTGGCCCTTATCAGCTAATTCTCGACATATTGATGAGACCAGGATGGCAGATAATAAAAGAGATTTATGGTTGACTAATACATTATCCTGGAAACAAAATTCATTTATTATAATGTTATGCGATGTCTTAAGTCAGTTATATAATATATTTTATGGGAAAACGGCATGCTATAAAGCAATCCGCATGTTGCACGTTATTAATAGCAGATATGTGGGCTACATGTCTTCAAGTTATAAACATTCGTGTGTAGTGAAGACATATACAGTTATGCTGAATAGTACAATTTCCTCCTGAATATTTTAATGATCGTTATTTCAAGATGGATATCAAACGATTTAAGTATCTTATAAATGTATTGCGTCATCGTAACCATTGTTTATATCCTTAGAAAACAATGTTGATATTCGTGTTTTAAACTTAGATCACAAAGACTATGAAGAAATAATTATTTGTACACATGACATGCTTTGATTTTATTTCAATTGTGTTCAAACGTTTTATTATCACCTTTGTACATACAACTATCATAAAACCAATCATATCCCTATTGAAACCTGTTTTTGAAACGAACGACCTCTTGCAAAAGCCTTTCGTCATTAATTTATACTGGAATAGACTGATTGATATTATTACATTCATTTCACCATATGTCAGAACAGTATGGTTCATCATTTTAATTTAACAGCATTTATTAGAAGCAACAAACGTTCTTTGATACAAACTGTTATTAATAACTGTTTAAAGAGCAACACATTATTCACGTCGAAAGTCGATAACCTTTACAAACGTATTATTAATATTCCTAGGG